>JASDQU010947922.1:27926-39541 GCA_032191745.1 Picea mariana
ATATGGTTGTATTTCCAGGAAGGCCCCATCCTAACGTGGCACAAATCCATGATGTTGGACCGCCCTCACTCTAAACCGGTTACTGCCTACCTCCCCCTTCGATATACCACCATACCATATTTTCTATACCACCGCCGCCTCATGAAAGCACACTCCACTTCCTCACTGTCTCGTGATGTCACATTCCACTACCACTTATCACTGGTCATATCCCATTACTCTGTCAGTGTACCTCATCCGCCATTTACCCGCCACATGTCATTTTCCCCCACTCATTACCCACCACATCACCCTCACACACCCTTAACCTGTCACTGGACCGTCGCCTCATTCCCAGATATCTGTTGGCAAATTAATACAGGATAACATATCTGTTAGCTTGCTGACCTATCCCCCACACCCAACAGATACCCATTTTCCCAAATCTAATCATGTTCCTCCGCCATTTTCACACTGCTCACACTCTTCGGACACTAGAATCTCATTTTCCTCACCATTTTAGTCAATGACCCAACCATATCCATTACCCACTAATGTTGTTTGTTTCAAATTGCAAGTACCTGTTGAAGTGATGGTGCCAAATTCCAAACAGTCAGAAATCGAGGAAAATCCTTTCCTACCGCCTCCCGTTGACCTCGACAGGATCCCTCTGGCTGACAAAGACTACCTTATCTCCGAGCCAAGATGTGATTTCAATTTCGTTGAGTTATATTCATGGATCAGAGACATTTTCCTAGATCAGAGTGATGAGATTGGACTCTGGGAGTCCAATCTTCCACTGTACATGTTTCCCTAGATTCACCATTTCCCTGAATTTGCCATCAAGTTCCAGGCACATTACCTTCCTAACCAAAGAACTACAGTGTCATCCTCTGGAGAGACCCTGTTCGCTATCACATCTGAAGCCATTGACCAGATGTTGCAAATAACCAGAGCCAAAGCCTTCTCTCCTTTAACTCTTGAGGTCCTAATCGACATGTATCAGAAGTTGTCTTTTCCGCAGAGAGCACAGATCTTCGAACTATTCCTCCCTGAGAATGCCCCAATACCCAAAACCAATCGCCCCTATTGATCATCGATTTTATTGGTAAAAGGAAATCAAATCATTTCTGCCCTCTGCAGCCTACTTGGATACTACTCAGACGAATGGGTATATGATCCAATCTTGGGTTACCTATCTATATTTTCCACCGAGGGAAGCCCTGCAGTGCAGTTCAACTACAACATTTTCCTGGCTGACAATATTCACGATAAGTAGTTCAATTTTCCCACATAAGGCATGTTCCAATACTCCTCAGTACTGGCGTACATGTCCGTGTTCTATCAAGCAAATAAGTTCCTTTTCCACATGCAGAAGATGGACCAGGATGGCAAGCCACATCCTGTCACCTCCTGGACTTCATTACTGAGAAGGAACTCAACAGAGTTCAGTTTCAAGCAATTCATAGAGAATTTTTACCACCCAGTGGTAAGTATGCTCAGTGGTAGGCAAGAGCAGAGGATAAATGAAGAGATCCAAAGAATTCTACACCTCTCAGACCTCGTCAAGATGAGAGATTGGTATCTGTATCAGAATCACATGGAGAGAAAAATATATCGATGTGAGTTAGCTCCCTATAAGCTGCCCAAATACTTGACTGTTAGAATATTCTCCTTGGAGTACATTAGGCAAATGATCAATTCAGACGATATACATTTTGTATCTTTTAAGAATAAACAACAGCTGAGAATTAAAGGGCAGACAGGATCCTTTTTTTGTAATAGTCGAGTTGTCGGGGAAGAGGCAAACAAACTACTCAAGGAAATGAAATTTGACATCAGTTTACCTTGGCACTATGATCCATGTGGGGTTATTGCAGAAATTAGATTCAGGAATAAAAGTTCCCCATACGCTCATGTGCCCAAACCAGAGATTGAGAAGTTTATGAACCAATCAGAGTGGGAGGTGAACACTCTGAAAGAAGTACAACAACAATCTCCTCCAGCCATCATTTCAAAAACCACTACTCCACAGGTACCAAAGGAGAAAATACCCAGAAAGGATATCTCCCCTTCAATCACTGAAGTCTCAGCTGAGGATTTCTAGGTATACAAGAAAATGCCAAAAACAGTCATACAACTGACAGGTCTGGCGAAGAAGAGACCCAGTCCACTACAGTTATGCAAGGAGATCATTCACCTCCTATCTCAAGCAGCCAGCAGATCATGTCTAATTCTTCATCCAAGAAGCAGAATGACACCTCACTGATCAATCAACCAACTCAAGGGGCTGCAAAGTTGAGTATTTTTTAGAAATATGATATCATGAAGAAGAAAAATGAGAGGTTGTCTAGCAACACTTATGCTCAATTCTAGAAACAAACATCAACAACACAACATAGGATGCTCTCTGCTTTCGACATAGAGAAGGGGAGAATGTACATGGCATTTCTGCAGGCACAAGTATCTCATCCAAAGGAAATCACTAACTACAAAAGATCAACACTTGAATTTGATGCTAAGGATGTACATCTAGCTGATTAGATGGATCTGCACAGGCAAACTTAAGAAATGGTTTTCTCAACATTGGTCAATGCTTCCACTAATGCTGCAAAATTACAGGTTTCTCTGAACAATGTTCAGACTCAATTAAAACTGGAGAAGGTGTCATCTTTTGCAAAGGATAACAAGATTAAGTCTTTAGAAGAATTGGTGCTCAAAATTGGGTATGACCCCTCAAATGTGAAAGAAGCTGACGAGATGCTCAAGAAAAAGAATGCTGACATAGCGTCTCTTAGGATGCAACTAAAACTACTAGCTACAAAAGACTCACAGGCCAAAGAGATGGCTGAGACAGAAGGTGAGAAGGAGGAGATACTAAAGTTGATCATGGAACAGAATGCACAAATAAAAGAGATGGAAGCAGAGCTCGAAAGGTTAGTAAAGGAGAAGGAACATGCAACACCTATGGAAGTCATCCCACTGAGTGCAATTCCCCTCACAGGAGTTAGCACAACAACAACATCATCAACCACCACTGCAGAACTTTCATCAGCTGCCCCAATGACATTTATAGGGACATATGAATCTTTAGCAACATCAACGGAGAAGATGACTTTACAAGGAACTAAAATCAAAAGATTGGAATAGTAGATAGAGAATCTCCAGAAGCTAAAAGCTTATTTCCAAACCAGTTACAATACAGAGAGACACACATCAAAAAAACTGAAGCAGGAGATTCAACAGCTGCAGAAGCAGACAGTTGTGGGAAAAACACTGGAAGAAGCCAAAGAGAATATTTGGATGGATATCTCAAAATCCATAAATAAAATATGGCCCATGGTGAAAATCATGTTCGAGCAACACGAATTGGTGTTAAGGAGAAAGCATGCCATCGACAGGATCAAGGGAGAGTTGGGAGAAATGCCCACAGAAGCAAATGAAATCATCGGATTTCTCAATTCAAAAAATAAAGAAGAGATGGAAAACCTGAAGGTCGAGGATAGGACGAAGACTATCCTTGAGGTCAAGAGAGTTCTGAACAAAAGAGGAATGATGTTGCAACTGGAAGAGAAAGCCCAAATCATGGATATCAGAGTTCAGAGATTCTTCAGCAAGATTGATGCCTTATAGAAGAAAGGTCTTCCTGGTTTACTAGTTCTAAATGACAAGCTCATGACACTTTCTGAATACAATCAAAATATTGCCATGGTGGAAAAGGACAGCTCCAAATTCTCAGGGATATAGGGAAGCATAAAAGGCAAGGCATTCCTAGAAACTTTATAGTTGGATCTCAATATCCAACATGAAATCAAATACATTTTTATCACCAAGCCAACTTTTTCCAAATATACCGAGATGGATGAAATCTACCGCAGGCTACTAAAAGTCACCATCCCCATTCAAAAAATATGGGAAGAGTTGTACGAATTGATCAAGTAAAAGATGAGGTGGATGTACAAGTCAGCATGCAGAACAATCAAAGTCAAGTTGATGACTCACCAACAACTTTCCCCAAAATCAGCATGGAGAATTCAACAGATCATAAGCAGTTCCTATAATTTCGTATTATGTTATCTAGTTAGTTAGCATGAGATTTTGCCATGTCCTGACCATTAAGGACATGATCGATTGTAGTCTTTTCTATATATACTTCAAATTTAGAAGTACTGAGGGTTGATCTTTACGCCCAAGAAAGTTATGAGCATTGTAATCTTTCTCAAGAGATTTTACCAGTAATAAAAGGACATTTCACAGGATTCCCGCGTGTTAACTGCTGGTGATGTTTTCTCCTCTTCGTTGAATGGTTTTTTCTATCTTCGTAATAATTTATGTTTTCTATATCTGATCATTTAAAAGAAGTTGAAGTTGTAGAATTTATTTTTGTATACTTTGTTTCTGGCTTTTAAAGATATAAATGTTTATCTTCTGACGTTATGATAAAAAAATTCTTAAATGATTTTTTGTTATAATTGATTTTCTCATCTTTTTTGATACCCATCATTTTATTCTAAAAATATCTAATAGTTGCATTACCCTGCCCTGCGAAAACACCTTGTAAAATCTAGTTGGTGATCTCTAACTTTATAAAATAGACCCCATAGCCCAATGAATGCGTAAGTAATATTTCAGCCATTTTTATAAAAGAAACAACATAATCTATTTATTTAACTAGCCTAAGATCTAAAACCTGAAACAAAGTTAAATCTTACAGAGAGATCCCTCTCTGAAACTGAAAGGGCTAGATATCGGTTTCGAAGTGGTTGGATAAAGTTACCTCTGGTAAATTTCTTCTTCATTACGACAACCTCTAGGAATTTACAGAGCGATAACATAGTGGAAACCATATTGGGGAACTGAACAAATTTTCTATCCCACGATTTCTTTTCCCTAGATAAAGAAAACTTTGTTTTTGAACTAATCACAAAATCTAAACTCATAAAGAGATAATTTTTAGAGATTGTTAAAGTTTGTATATAAGTTAGTATAAAAATTTCTAAAAATAAAATTAAAATTAAAAATTCTGGCTCCAAAAAGAGTTTTCACTAGATCTCATCCGGATCCAGAACCTGCAATAGCAATAGACAATCCCAAAAAATTACTCAAAAATAAAAGCGTTGCAAAGGGTTCTGCTGGGAGTCACAGTCCTCTTCATAAGTCCCCTTCTCTCCCAGAGAATCTTGTTGCCCTTCAGGATCTTGAGTTTGACATGTCTTTCGAACAAAGCCTTTTTATAACAAAATCCGACAACTTTTAAGTGAAATAATATTAGATCAAACCATCCTACAACCTAGGACCCCTAAAATACTTTCTCCCAGGGTAGACGTTGATCAACGATTTCTTCAAGAATTTGACAAGGTAGAAGATCTAGTAGCAAATCTTGATCAAGCCTTAGACAAATCCCACTTCCAACAGTCAGTCGAACTTTCTGCCTTGACTATTGTCGCAGTTTTTGTTAAACCAAAACCATCTCACTCCATTCCTCCCAACCCTTCATCTTCCATAACTTTTTTCACCTCCTATCCAATCACACAGGTTGTTGTCCAGCCTCCTCTACCAGTCATGGCAGCAAGATATGCTCCATTGGTGTTGACCACTCCTTTACATGCCATGCCTTAGGACTATCAAAATAGACTTCCTCAGTTTGATGGTGTTGGTCCTATGAATGCACATCAATATGTTGACAAAATGAATGATTATTTTGATTTGCAGGAAGTCGATGAAGTTGATGTGTAGATGAGACTATTTTCACAAAGTCTGACTGGAGAAGTCAAAAAGAGGCTCAAAACCTTACGTGCTGCTTCCATAACTGAAATTGCTGCTTTTCATCGAAGATTTCTTGACAGATGGGAGATAAAGAAGAATCCTCTCCAAATATTGTCAAAATATGAGAATATCAAAAGGAACCAAGGAGAGACAGTGCATGATTACTGCACTCGTTTCAACAATTTGTACAGTACAATTCCACCTGATATCAAACCACCTCAAGGTTTGGCATTAATAAAATTGCCCAATGTATTTGACGCTGACATGTCATATCAGCTAAGGGAAATAAATTCTTATACTCTGGAAGACATGCAGAAAAGTGTCGTTAGTGTGGAAGAAAATCTTTTAGCCAGAAGAGCCAGGTAGAGAACTGAAAGGAGGGTCACCATCAAGGAAGAGCCTTCCACTTCCTCATCAGATGCAAAAATAGATTCTCTAGCCAGAGCTATGGAGAGAATGATGGAGAGACTTACTATATCTGACAGAAACCCACCCAGGGAGAACCAAACTGCTCCTCAAATTTGAAACCCAAACTTCATAAGAATTCCACCCCAGATCCGGTAGAGAGATCCTAGAGATAAAATAGAACAGAGGGAACTCGATCAGCAGATCAGACCACCCCTCTAGGAGAATGATGCTGATGATGGGGAGGAGGTAATCGAGGAGTTTTATGACACTCATATAAACCTCATGGTCGTTCACGATGATGAATCCATTTTTCTTACTCAGGAAGAGCACAAGATTTTTCTCCTTTCAAAAACAGAGGTAAAAGAGGAAGCAAAAGAAACATAACAACAGGCCTTTGAAAATGCTATAATGGAGATCCACATGCAATATAACCTGAGAAGAAAGATCGAAAATGACAACCCTCCAAAGAAGGATGTTTAAACAAAGAAGGCTATCGAAACAAAGAGAATAGTCGAGACCAAGAAAACCTCAGAAACCCCTCCCAAGAAAGTCCCGAAGAGGAATAATGTTGAATCTCCTACAAAAAGAACTACATAAATTTTACAAAGAGAAAATCAGACTGAAGTTTCATCAACTAGTCAACCAAGTGCTCCTAGCCATAGAACTCCGATGGATAAACCAGAAGCGCATAGCCTAAGAAAATCTTCCACTACTTTCAGCCTTGAAGGGGAACTAGCTAAATTTAAGATTCCCATTCCCCTCTCAGAGTTGATGAGAAAGAACGCTTACAGGTCGCAAGTGATTAAAGATTTAAGCATCAAACTAGAGATAGGTATGAAGGCCTTGAATGTTGGATCTGCAAATTACTTGGACACGGTAAATCTTGTTGATGATCAACCAGAGATCCTGTTTGGTCCTGAATTTGATGGTCAAACCGATAATGGTGTCGTTGCCCCTTTTTACATCAACTTGAATATTCATGACTTGATCTTCCACAACACTATGCTGGACTCGGGCGCCTCTCACAACCTGATGCCCAAAGATGTGATGGAAAAGTTGGGCCTTGAGGTCACCATACCATACAAGGATTTACACTCTTTTGATTCTAGCAAGTTCAAATGCATAGGGATGATTAAAGACTTATGCATCACCTTGGCTCAAATCCCAACGAAAAGTATGGTGATGTATATTGTAGTTGCAGATATTCCCCAAAGTATGGTATGTTTCTATCAAGATCTTGGGGAGCTAAGATGAAAGGAACCATGTAGCTAGATATGTCCTATGCCACCATCCCAGTTTTCAGACAACAGAGAAACCTTGATGAAGTATATGGTCAGCAGTCAGAAAAAGCCACACAACTACCCACTCTGATCTAGGTTATTTCATTATGTACAATGATCATGACTTGGAGGAACAAATCGCTTAGCTGGAAGATGATACACCTGATTCGAAAGAAGATAAAGAAGACACCCAGGTACGAAATAATGAAACTGTGGAAAGCGAGGAACTACCAACAGACTTTTGGAGCATGGATTTTGATGGAGCCGTGAGCAAGGAAGGAGCTAGAGCTAGATTTTGGTTGCATAATCACAAATCAAGATATTCGAAGAATCATTCTTACAAACTGAATTTCTAATGCACTAACAACATAGCTAAGTAAGAAGCTTTGATGCTCGACTTGAAACTACTGAAGAAGGTTGGTGCCAAACATATTATGGTAAGGGGTAATTCTGAATTGATAATTAAGAAAATTAAAGGTGATTATGCAGCTAAACATCCCAAACTTAGAGCTTACAAGAATGTTGTTTTGGATGCCCTTCAAAGATTTACTGAAATCGACTTGCAGGTAATGCCCAGGGGACAAAACATACATGCAGATGGGCTAGCCACATCAACAACTACATGTAAAATTCCTTTCTGTACCACTTGCAAGTACACAATGGAGGTGAAGTGCAGACCAACCGTTCTAGACAACATCATATACTGGCAGGTATTTGGGAATGATGATCAAATTGAAGACTTCCTACAATGTAAAAATGATTTCGAATGTACAAATATAGATTTAGAGAATGATGATGTTGATGTAAATAAATCTATTTTTGAAAGTGGCAGTGTAAATACAGTAGACGTAGAGGAATTGAATGAAAATGAAGAAGATTATGGTATTTTACAGTTGAAAAATAATGTGCTACCTAGAGGTCTTGTTCCACTTGAAGACTTTAATGATATAGCAAAAAAAACAAAAATTGAAGCCAGTGGTAAAGAGGTCAAAGAATGTAACAAAGGAACAGAAGAAAAACCCAAGATGATAAAACTTTTCAAGTCTCTACCCCCTGAGCAAAAACACAAATACATTGAACTGTTTAAGGAATAAGTAGATGTGTTTGCTTGGGGTTATGAGGACATAAAATCTTACGACACAAGTATCATACATCATCGGATTCCAATAAAAGAAGAACACCAACCTTTCAGGAAGAAACTTAGGAGAATCAAACCCAATTTTCTTCCCCTGATAGAGAAAGAAATCAAAAAAATGTATGATGCAAAAATTGTAGTCCCCTTGAGATTTTCCAAATAGGTTTCTAACCTGGTTCCTACTAGGAAGAAAACTGGCGAAATCAGACGTTGCATAGATTTCAAAAATCTGAACAAGGTTTCCCTTAAAGACAATTACCCTTTGCCTAAGATGGACCACATCTTACAAAAGGTAGTTGGGGCCAGTAGGATCTCCTTACTAGACGGTTTCTTGAGTTACAACCAAGTCCTCGTCCACCCAGAAGACCAGGAGAAAACAACATTCACCACGCCTTGGAAAACTTTCATGTATGTAAAAATTCCCTTTGGTCTGATGAATGTTGGTGCCACCTTCCAAAGAGAAATGGATATTGCTTTTGTGGATGAACTTGGAATATTTATAGTCAAATATCTGGATGATGTGACTGTCTACTCCCAATCTGATGAAGAACACTTGCAGCATCTCAGACGCGTGTTTGAGAAGTGCCGAAAGTTTGGGATTTCATTAAACCCCGAGAAGTCTATTTTTGGTTTAGAGGAAGGAAAGTTGTTGGGACACATAATCTCTAAAGATGGAATTAAAATATATCCCAACATAATAGAAGCCATACAGAAAGTGGAACACCCTAGGAACATCAAAGAACTACAATCATACATTGGAAAAATAAATTTCCTCAAAAGATTCATTCCCAACTTGGCTGAACTTCTTAGGAACATCACAAATCTGTTGAAAAAAGACACAAAAATCAGATGGAACACTTAATCCAAACAATCATTTGAGCTGGTGAAACATGCACTCACCCAAGCCCCAATTTTGATCAGCCCATATTACACCAAATATTTTTACCTCTTCGCTTTTGCATATGAACACACCATCACAACAATACTATTGCAAAAAAACAATGAAAGGTACGAACAACCCATAGCATTTTTTAGCAAATCTTTGAGAGATGTTGCATTAAACTATAACATAATGGAGAAACAAGCCTTTTCCCTGGTAAAGTCCATAAAATATTTTAGAGTCTATATTCTTCATTCTCACACAATTGCATATGTTCCAAACGCAGTGGTAAAGGATATCCAGACTCAAGATAATCCAAATGGTAGGAGAGGAAAATGGATTGCGGTTATTCTTGAATATGACATCGAAATAAAACCCACTAAACTGATCAAAGGTCAAGGTTTGGCCAAACTAATGGCTGAATCTAATTTTCATGCTCTGGACATTAATTTTTTGGTTGTAGTCGACGAGCAGGAAGAGCAGGCGACTCCAAATGTAAAAGAGGTATTCTTTAACTCTCCTTGGTATGCAGACCTCATTTTTGTACTTCATAACTTACAAGCTCCTCCTGGTTTGACTAAGACCAAAGCCAGATTTATCAAACTGAAAGCATTGAAATTTTTCATTCTAGAAGGTAATCTTTATTGGAAATATCATGGTGGTATATTTCTTAATTTCTTGTTAAAAGACAAAGCTAACAAAGTTCTGTAGGATTTCCATGCAGGAGACTGTGGTGGGCATCTGAGTTGGAATACCACAGCTAACAATATTCTTAGAGTTGGTTTCTATTGGCCTACATTGTTTGCTGATGTTCATCATAAAGTTACTTATTGTCATAAATTTCATGTTTTTGAAGGTAAAAGGAAGTTGTTGCCTCTCCCCATGAAACCCATCTCAGTTGAATTGTTAAGCCCTAATATTGGCTCATTACCCCTTAATTGGGACATATTAGATTAGTAAAGCTATTTTATTTATGTCAGCTTAGGCCATTAGTTGTAATTTAGATTAGTAATGTTATTTTAATTATGTCGGCTTTAGGCCATTATTTGTAATTATAACTCCTAGTCTCCTATATATACCAAGGAGACATTTTCATTTTGAATCATCTTGTACTTGAACATTTAAGTGGGGTAAAAGGAGGTTTCCCCCTCAAAGAGGCTTATTATCTGAAATTATCTCTTTTTCAAGGCGTTGAGTACTTTTTCTGAGGTTTTTCTATGCTATATTGAAGTTTGGTTCTTAACATATGGTATCAGAGCTCAAGGTCTTGGGGTTTCGCTGCTACATCTGAGACACTGTGGCATTTTCACTATAAATGTTTTTCTACAACTTTTCATAAGGAACGGCTTGGAGGGTATTTAGAAGATGGATCAAGGTACGTTGGGTTCAAAATTTAGCTCCTGAGGCCTTATACTTTCTGAGATATAGCCTGTACAATATAGGGTTCTGGAATCATCCTGAAATGAGTCTTTGCAGAATTTTTGCTATAAACAAATTTCTGTAACGTTTCATACCCTGAAATCTAGGGGCCATTCACAGAAATTAGGTTTTTATCTGTGGTAAAAATTTCAGCTTCTGGGTCATCATAAATTTGTATATACACCTTGTGTAAGATAGGGTATCTGACTAGTCCTATTGGCTAGTCTCAAGAAGGTGTTCCAGGTAAAAAAATCATAACTTCTTCCTAGAGTATCCAAATTGGGTGGCACTGGTTGCATTGGATCGTGGACATTCTGTAGTATTTTGGGTGCGAGTTTCAGAATTTTATATCAATTAATTTGTGCGGGGCATTCTATACAAGTGAGATCTCCTGGAAAGGCCAAAAATCGGCAAGTTGTGAGGAAGTTACCATAAATTCCACTTGGCACATCCAATTTTGATCAGACCTGTGGCATTGCAGAGAAGCAATATCAGAGAACTATATAAAGGAAAGTTTCATACCTAGAAGGTCCGAAACTTGGGAGACATAACAGAATAAATATTGTCTAGCAGAACCACCTCAAACTCAAGACTCAAAAGTGATATTTGGCCAACATGCCACCCAAAAAGGGACCTCCTACACCAAATAAGCCTCCAGAAAATCCTAATTGGACTCTTGATGAAGGTGAAGAAATGCGTAGGGACATAAATGATTTACAAAAGAAGACAGTAACCAAAGATGAACTAC
>JASDQU010947923.1:26933-50262 GCA_032191745.1 Picea mariana
ATGTATGTATGTATGTATGTATGTATATTTCCTTTTTTTTCTTTTATAAAGGTAGAAAAAATTTTACCCTAGCGAAGTTTTTAGACTTAGGACTTAGATTCTGGACTGGGCAACATTTTAATTAGGGAAGTTGTTTTAAATTTCTTAAAGAGATAATTGTCTTAGGGCCATCTAGGTTCATTCCTTTATAATCATCAACGCGACGTGCCCTTCAGGATGCACTACATGTTCTAAGGATGCCACTCGCCTCTTTTGTTTCTTTTGCGCGACGTAACCTTCATGACACACCACGTGCTCCAAGGGTGCCACTCGCCTCTTTTGTTTCTTTTGCGTGACGTGCCCTTCAGGACACATCACGTGCTCCAAGGGTGCCACTCACCTCTTGACTAATTGGTAGACATCAATAACCCCTAGATTCAACATCCACTAGGTGAACTTGTGGGAGACTAAAGGCTTCTAAGGAATAAGGCCGCCGCCTTATTGCGCACCCCTTAGAATCATCGTGAGCGACTGTCCCAGTCTGCCCTCACAGCATCGTGGGTCCTCTCGAACTAGGTAATCGTTAACTTATAGTTCGAGCCACGGCGGGAGTGCTAGTAGGCTGTGGCAGGGCTGCTGACCACACCTCTCCCTCAACCTCTCTGGTAGTCGTGTGTGACCCCTTTACTCCATATGTGAGTCTGGTCGACAAGCTATCGTCAGCCTGCATCATCAAAAAATCATGTCAGAACATGTCCACATCATATCATCTAATCAAATGTATTAATATCACAGTAAATCAATCAAACCCCAATAGCACACTCCCTGACATGATCCGGAGTCCAAGGGGTTCCATCGATGCCTCTGCATCCTCAAGGTCCAAAACCCTGCACACTCAGTAAAACCTTGTCAATAGCACCTATCTATGTCAATGTAGTAAAAAAACATGTCATCTACCCATGACGCATCATAATCAAAGTCAAATGTTTTAATATCATAATAATATAGATCACTTGCAAGCAAGTTTCCTCAAAGAATAAGTTCGCTCAGTGTGCCAGAGCGGGATGTTACATACACCCCCTCTTTTTCTAAAGTTCGTCCCGAAGTTTCACAGCATAAAAGCCAAAATAAGTGTATCATAGTATCATATATCTATCTATCAAACAAAAATGGAAACTGTTGGAGCATATCATATGCATCCTCCCAGGTCGCCGAGTGCAGACTATAATTTTTCGACTGGACCTTGACTTGATCTACCATTCGACGTCATAACTATCGAACGCGATGATCTAATATGCGGACCCACTCAGTCGTGAGCACTCCATCGTCCGATACCTGCAAGGAACTCATGTCAAATACATGTGTAGGATCACTAATNCAAAACAGATACATGAAAAACACCGTGCATACGCCTCAAGGAATCAGGCAAGGCTAGTCGATAGGCCATGGGCCCCTTTTTCTTCATAATCTCGAAAGGTCCCACAAACCTAGGAGAGATTTTAGCTACCTTCCCAAACTTGATTGAACTCTTGTGCAGTTTAACCCGCCAGAAGACTCAATCGCCGACCTCATAACTACGGTCGACACGGTGTGCATTGGCATAACGTTTTTTTCGATCCTGCACTTATTTAATCCTTTGTCTTATGGTTTGCATTCATTCTTCCATTTCTTGGATCAGTTTTGGTCCCACCGGGACCCTATCCTCAAGTCGATCCCAACTCAAGCGTGTCCGATACAGTCACCCGTAAAGGAACTCAAAAGGCATCATCTTGATGGTGCTCTGGTAACTGTTGTTGTAAGCGAACTCCACTAGTGACAAAAGTTCTTCCCAACACTTTTGTTGGTCCATCATGTACATGCACAACATGTCCTCCAAGATTTGGTTCGTTCGTTCAGTTTGTCCATCGGTCTCCAGGTGATACGCAGTGCCAAAGTTAAGTTGAGTTCCCAAGGCCTATTGGAAGCTTGTCCAAAATCGTCCAGTAAACACTGATCTTTGATCGGATATAATCCTCTTAGGCATGCCATGTAGACTCACAACCTCACTGATGAAAACTCTAGCAATTTTAGGTGCATGATACATCATACGCACAGGAATAAAGTGAGCACTCTTCGTCAGAGTGTCTACTATTACAAAAATCAAGTCATGTCTCCTTGCCATTAGTAAAAATCCAATAATAAAATCCATCGAAATAACCTCCCATTTCAATTCCGAAATGGCATGTGGTTGTAGTAATCCTGCTAGGTGTCTATGTTTAGCCTTTACCTGCTGACACTCCATACATCTGGCCACATAGTTAACTATGTTAGCCTTCATTCCCTTCTAGAAGAATAAGGGTTTAAGGTCTTCCCTCATCTTCGTGACTCTCGGGTGAACCATGTAAACCACTCTATGAGCCTCGCTCAAGATCAACATCATCAACTCGTCGTTTGGCGGTATGTAAATCTGACTTTTAAACCTCAACAACTCATCGCTATCAAAATAAAATACCTCATATCATGGTACCATCATTGTGTTTTGTCCAATAAATCCCTCGACGTCCTTGTACCATTCATCGTCACATTGTAAAGTTAAAATATTTTCACGTAGATGCGTCTGAAGAGGCAACACCGAAAATATGCGTGGTCTCTGACTCAAAGAATCCTCCACTCGGTTCACTATTCATTTTATGTAAGTAATCTCAAAGTTGTACTTGCTAAGCAATTATGACCAACGTCATTGTCGCGCGTTCAGGTCACCTTGCGTAAAAACGTGTTGTAGTCCACAAAGATCAGTCTTTAGTTCAAATTTTCATCCAACAAGATAGTGCCTCCAAACCTTCAAGGCATATACGATGGTTAATAACTCCAAATCGTGCGTCGCATAGTTCTCCTCATGCCTTCTTAGTTTCCTTGAAATGTAAGCAATTACTCATCCATCTTGCATCAAGACTCTGCCTAAGCCTTCCTTGGATGCGTTTGTGCATACCAAGAATTCCGTGTTCACGTCAAGGACCTTTAGTATCGGCGTTGTCGTCAACAACTCCTTAAGCCTCCGAAATGCTTCTGCGCATTTCTCGGTCCACACAAACTTCTTTTTTTTCTTCTGCAATTCCATGACCAGATTTGCTAGCTTCGAAAATCCCTCAACAAACCGTCGATAGTATCCTGCTAAACCCATAAAGCTACGCACTTCCATGACATTCGTCGGTGCAGGCCATTCCATAATAGCCTCGACCTTGGCTGGATCCATGGCGATGCCTTCGCTAGAGATGACATGCCCTAAGTAGTGAATCCTCGATTGATAAAAAGAGCATTTGGAAAATTTCCCATACAATTTGTGCTCTCGCAGACACTGTAGTACCAAGCGCAAGTGCTCGTCATGCTCCTCTGTCATATGAGATTAAATCAAAATATCATTAATGAACACTTGGACGAACTTGTCCAAGTACTCGCGGAACACCCCGTTCATCAAACTCATAAATACCCCAGGGGCGTTTGTTAGTACAAAGGGTAAAGAAGTAAACTCGTAATGTCCAAACCTCATCTTAAAGGAGGTCTTAGGGATGTCATCCTCCTTGATCCACAACTGGTGATACCCTGATCGCAAATCGATCTTGGAGAGCACCGTCGCACCGTTCAACTAATCAAACAGATAATCAATTCTCGGCAATGGATACTAATTCTTGATCGCAATCTTGTTCAATTGACGGTAGTCAATGCAAAGCCTCCACGATCCATCCATTGTTTGTATGAAAATAACAGGTGCACCCCACAGTGACACACTAGGACATATCAGTCCCAGGTCCAACAACTCCTTCAATTGCATTTTCAACTCTTGTAACTCTGGGGTCGACATATGATAGGGCGTTCTTGATATCGGTTCAGTTCCCAGTTTCAGGTCTAAGGTAAACTCCAACTCCCTCTCTAGAGGCATCCCAGGTAACTCCTCTGGAAAGATGTCTGCAAACTCCTTCACCACCAGAAGGTGTTCTAGACCTTCCGCTACTCCCTTCTCATTTCTCGCAAGGATCGCATAAATCTTGCACCCCTTACACAAAATATTTTGTAGTTGTAAGGAAGAGATGAACCTTAAGGAAACTCCTTGATTTCGCCCTACAATCACACGTCTATGTTCCTTGTCATTGACCAAGCTCAACTGTTTCGTCTTACAGTTGAGTATCGCCTCATGCGATTCCAACCAATCCATGCCAATCACAACATCATAAGATCTTAAGATCATGATGTACAGGTTGGCCCTCATGAAAAACTCTCCCAGGTTAAGGACACAGCCCGTAACCTTTCCTCCGACCTTCTGTTTGGCTCCCGAATCCATCTCTACGAAGCTAAACTCGAAATGAAACTCTTGGTAACACCAGGATCTATTAAAATACTAAGGGTTTGGTCAGCGACAGTACCAGTCACCTTGAGCACAGTTGATTGATGCTCTGCCTGGCGGTTAATCACCGCTACAAAAATCCGATGGGATTTGCCTATATCTCCCATGGTAATGGGTCCAATTGATCCATATGATCTAGTTCTCTTCACTGGAAATTCAAGATGGAATGTGGCTCCCCACATACCAACGTACTTTCTTCAGTCCTGTAATCCCGATACTCGAAGTAGAAACTGAATTCTAGCACTAAGACCCAACTTGAACTTCTTGACCTTAAGCTTCTGGGTAATTTGGGGTGTAGCACACTGAAGCTGCTCCAAAACGGACTCATACTCAGGCACCGCATGACTTCCTTGTCGCAAGGCATCGAAATCATTGAGCTAACGCTCCATGAATTCCTAAAAAAGATACCTCTCCTGGAACCATTCCATGAACAGTTCCTAAGACACGTCTTTGAAAGTCATAATAAAAACGATAAGAGCATCTTCCACCATGGAAGGGTGCTCCCCTAAGGTGGAGGACCATCATGCAGACCTACGTGTTGGAAGATAAATGCGAAGCACAAGCACATTTCCATACTCTCCCCCCATTCCTGGGCGGGTGTGTCATTCAAATTACCAAAGAACCTAGAAATTGACCTTCTCGAGTTCGAAGCAAAAACTAACGGTACTGGTTGGGAGTGTTGCGAACCCTCTAGGGTATAGGTGCCCTTGCCTTATCTTAGTACAGATGGTGAATCAAGGCCTCTGACCTCCCACTAAATCACCTTCTCAACCATCATCATCCATCATAAAATCGGATCGAGCCCAAAGACTCATTCCTCCCCTTGAGGTTAGACTCCGAGGGCGCGACACTTCTGGAGGCATCACACCTCCATCTACAACACCCGCCGTGACCCTTTGTGACATCCTCTAATTGACATCATCACAGGAACACGTTAAAGTTTTTTTTTGTTAGTGCTAAGTCAACTCAAGGTTTACTGCAGTGGAAACATGGCGATTCCACAGTCGTAGGGTTGAACCCCACTCTGATACCATATGTGACATCCCTCCTGTGGTTTCGATGACCACCTCTCATAACAAGTGAAAATTTTTTCTTTTTCTTGAGGGTGCGAGTGTACAAGGCTAAAGGAAACATTAAGTTTTGCGTCGCACACGATGACGTACAAGACGCAAGCAAAGAATGACTTAAACAAGAAATATTGAAGAAAATTAACGAGTACAAAGAATGACACCCAAGGGCGCATTCATAAGATCAATGTCCTAAGGGCTCCAATGATAGATCGACTAAAAGTATGACATAACTACAAAATTAGGGTAAATCAAATTTGGAGCAACAGAAAAAATTTCTCCTTCCAACACGTATCCCAGTATGTTTTATAAAAAGAAAATTATACTACCTATAAGATTTCAAGGACTTTAAAAAGAGTCCCTTCAACTTGATTCTATTACAATGCTCACTTAAACTAGATTATTTTATAATTAGACACATCTTAATACTATCCTATAGATTCGTGCAAGGGTAGTTTATTGCACCCCAACGACAAACTGGACCTATGACATAACAACTCTCCCTGATCATTACTTAGAGATCCGAGTTTTAGAATAATCGCTACCCCTAAAAAAATAAAAAAAAACTGGCAGTCACTAAATTGGAAGGACAGATTTTCATTCCTCAACACTATCAATAAGTAATCTGAAGAGTTTTCAAAAGTTTTCATTAAAAGGTTAGTTCAGTCGGTTTAAAACTAAAAGTAAGTTTATTATGTTGGTTAAAGGTTATGGATTCCATTTTCTGGATTCCCGAAATGAAAGAAGGAGACAAGTGTCTTCCTTTTCTACTTAAATTGCTTAACGTGTTGTTCTTCTTACCAAGATGTAGCTATCATCGTTCATCATTTAAGTGGGGTGCCTTTTGGGTCAATCCCTGGGAAACGACTATTGCAACACTAAATTAGTCAATCTGGAGATAAAAATCTGGAACCCCTTCGCATTCCTTCCGGAACTCTAATATTACAGAGTTTTGAATCCACTAGGATTGAGATAATTAAAACCACACTAATATATTTAACCAATCAAGTAGGCGCAAGGTAGTTTTAATGGAAATTTATATAATTAGGTTTGAAAGAAATTTTAATTGGATACTCGAGAGAATTTTCACTGTAAAGGAAAAAAAATCTAGACTTGCCAAAATGGAACGTCATCTAACAGTAAAATGAACACTCCAGTGATTAAGAAAAATCTAGCACATATTTCTATCTAGGCTGCATGAATTCGATAGATTCGAATTCTCAACAGTCTCACAGAAGGTAGATTCAAATCCCAGCCATTACCATCAACCATCCCACATTTGTTGAGCAGCACCCAAGGGCAAATTATATTGTTATACACATATTTACTTCTTTTTTTTTTCCAGCGCAGAGGCAAATGATGGCCGGACTGGCGCCCAATTCGTTGTATCTATCTAAGGGAACGCTCTGTTCTCAAGGAAACACCCAGGCTCAGTTCGCTGAGTCATTAATAATAAGACCCATCTTTATTTCTTCTCGACGTGAATAAAGACCTTAGACACCGAATTCCAGGAATCATCGTCGGCATGTGTTAAGAGACATACCAGAATCCCCAACATGAATTCGTTGTTCAAAATTAGGCTAGTGGCATGTCGCCCATTACTATCCATCGCTGCTAGAAAGATATTCGATGTCAACATACAACAATGTCTGTGAAATTTAGAGGATAGCTCTCTGTCTGTTATTAAAATTAATCTGCTGCCAGTCAAATACTCACGGTCAATAAAAACCCTGGTTTAAGAAGTTGGAAGGTTCANATTCGATGTTGTTCTCTGCGCTTGCTTCAGATGAGATTCCACCTAGCCACGGTACTCACAAATTTCATTTGCTAAGATTAAATCTATTCATTTCGTAGTGAAAAAAAAAAAAATTCCCCAATCAGATGGAACAACAAGGATAAAGTTGTTGTAAATTTTCAATAAAAATCCACAGTGAGGAATAAAAAAAAAACATATTCCTTGGCAAATAATTATCGTTATCCCATGATGATAATGATTAGTAAGCTAACAAAGAAAAATCATTTTTGATTGTTAAATCATTCTGAATACCAATCGTTCTCTGAATATTAAAAATTGGTTTACAATATATGTAATTCATTGTCTAACATATTATTGTCAACAACAAGAAACACTACCCAGATTATCGGTACATAGTGCATTTGAGAAATTCCCTATGTATTCATGGGAGAAATGCAGGCATGTGTACATAATTGAAAATTACGTCAACCCACAACTGTAACATTGAAATGAATGTAGATATATCAAGGGAAACAACTGCAGAATGGAGATTACAGCCTTTCACATCTCACAATACCAATATAAAAAAAACATTGACCACAGTAAGAGAACACCTGGGCCATGAGGGTAACTCGTCAGAGGGATCGCAGGGGTTCTACAAGGAAACTACAAGGAAACAAGATAAACCATACACAGAGGCCATACCGGATGATGCAAGTCAGCGATAAGTCTAGATATCAATAGAGGGAGATGGCTAAAGGTTCACCTTCGCGTCACCATCCTTGCACAAAAAAGCAGGGCGTTGAGATCCATAGGTCTTTTAACGTTAAGGTGACGACCGTAGATCAGGCTTCTGGACGACTGCTCGGGTGGGGACTGGTGAGCTAGGGATGAAGGGTAACAACCTCAAGGTCAATCAACACACAGGGTTGTCACGACATGCGGGGACAAAGGCCACAAAAAATCAACCAGCCAAACAATCAGCTAGGCTAAGAAAAAGGGGGTCCGCTAACAATCTAGACATCCCATCTATTTAAAAATTAATATGCAGATCCAAACATAAGTCATAATGCATTCTATTCTACAAAATAAAGGAGTGTACCGTTGCCTGTTCACCCGCTTCGAATGATGTTCCGCGCTCTGTGCAACTCCTGCTCGTCGATCGTTGAGACCTCACCGATACCTCCCAGCCAATGCTAGGGGTACTCTTCTTCCCCCTTAGCCCATCGAGCCACAAAGGGGCCACACACTATCCAGATGGTACGTCTAGCTGCCAACTCGCCTCACAAGGCCGATCTACCAGTCCTCTCCGAGATGGGAAATCCCAACTCCCACAACTAAATCAGTCAAGTCACTAATCTGACAGCGTAACATTATGCTAACAGTCGCTCCCCCTTCTTTCTTCTCCTCCCTTTCTTTTATAGAGTTTTAAAACTTCCAATCTTTCCCTAAATCTCATTTAATTTAAGTTTTAATAAAAATATTCTAAATATTCTCCTTCGTACAAGTGTCATCCATCCCCCACTTTCCTCAAATAATTATTTTCTTTAATTTATTAATTGTCTCATTTCCCTCACCCACCTAGGATTACTCCTAAAATCACTCCTAGGTGTCCCTAGATTTCCTTACAAGTTTTAAAATCTTTCCCTAAAATGAAATTGCTAAATTAGTTCAATTTAGAAGGTTCGTTAAATGCAAATTCTTTACAAGTTGACCTCCCACTTTTTACTATAAGTTCCCCTCTTTCCCTTTTTATGTTGCCTCATTCCCTAGTTTCCTAATTTTTATATTTCCCTCTTTCCCCTTTTTATTTGAGCTAGAAAAGACAGTTGTGCAATTTAACCTCTCTTTCMTTTTATTATAAATTAGTATCCTTYTTTTTTTTWWAAACTATCATAASTTAAAGTAATTAATTGCCTCTTTAYRTTTTACATCCACACATTTTATTTAATTCTTAATCTCCTCATGTTACCAAAATTTTTATGAACACCCACAATTATTACTTAATGGGTTTTAAATTTTATTATTTTATTTTATATATATATATATATATATATATATATATATTTCCTTTTTTTTGCTTTTATAAAGGTAGACAAAATTTTACCCCTAGCGAAGTTTTTAGACTTAGACTTAGATTCTGAACTAGGCGACATTTTAAATAGGGAATTTGTTTTAAATTTCTTAAAGAGATAATTGTCTTAGGGCCATATAGGTTCATTCCTTCATAATCATCAACACGACGTGCCCTTCAGGACGCACTACGTGTTCAAAGGGTGCCACTCACCTCTTTTGTTTCTTTTGCGTGACGTGCCCTTCAGGATGCACCACGTGCTCCAAGGGTGCCACTTGCCTCTTTTGTTTCTTTTGCGCAATGTGCCCCTCGGGACACATTACATGCTAAAAGGGTGCCACTCACCTTTTGACTGATTGGTAGACATCAATAACCCCTGGATTCAACACTCCGCCAGGTGAACCTGTGGGAGAATAAGGGCTTCTAAGGAATAAGACCCCCTCCTTATTGCATGCCCCTTAGAATCATCATGAGTGATTGTCGCAGTCTGCCCTCACGACATTGTCGGTCCTCTCGAAATAGGTAATCATTAACCTACATTTCGAGCCACGATGGGAGTGCTAGTAGGCTGTGGCAGGGATGTTGACCACACCTCTCCCTCAACCTCTCTGGTAGTCGTGTGTGACCCCTTTACTTCATATGTGAGTCTGGTCGACAAGCTATCATCAACCTGCATCATCAACAAATCATGCCAGAACATGTCCACATCATATCATCTAATCAAATGTATTAATATCATAGTAAATCAATCAAACCCCAATAGTACACTCCCTGAATTGATCCGGAGTCCAATGGGTTCCATGAATGCCTCTACATCCCCAAGGTCCAAAACCGTGCACACTTAGTAAAACCGAGTCAATAGCACATGTCTATGTCAATGTAGTAAAGCAACATGTCATCTACCCATGACACATCATAATCAAAGTCAAACATTTTAATATCATAATAATCCGAATCACTTGCGAGCAAGTGTCCTCAAAGAATAAGTTCGCTCAGTGCACCAGAGCGGGATGTTACAGATTCCCTATGGTTGACCATGACCATTGTTAACTTCCTTATAACTTCAATATGCATGTCCTTCATTATGCTTAACCTTAGTTGAGCATGGTTGATCAATGGTTAGTCCATGATCATGACTACTCATGACATTAATACATTAATGTATACTATAATGTATTAACTAATTAATACATTAATGTATACTATAATGTATTTACTAATTAATACATTAATACATTATTAATTAATACATTGCTAAAGCATTAATACATTAAAACATTAATAAAGTAGTAATACATTATTAAAGTACTAACACACTAATAATGCATTATTACATTAATGCAATGTCTAAATTAAAGTATTAATTTACATAAATGTATAATGGATTTGTCTAAATTAAATGAGGTCATAGCCTTGTGAGGCTATGTTTGGCACATTGCGATGAAAAGATATTTGCATGACATTGTGATGACATGATATCAGTGTCGTATTGTGACGACAAGATATGTGTTTCACATTGTGATGAGGGGATATGTTCGTCACAACGCGACAACAAGGATATATTTTTCACATAAAGTATTAATACATTATTAAAGTTTTAATACATTAATAAAGTAACAATATGTTAATAAACATATTATTAAACTATTAATACTTTGATAAATACATTATTAAAGTAGTAATGCATTATTAATACATCTCTAAAGTATTAATACATTAATTAAAAATGACCATGATTAACTATGGTTGACCATGACCATGGTCAACTTTGGTTCACCATGGCCATTGTTAACTATGGTTGAGCATGACCATTGTTAACTTCCCTACAACTTCAATATGCATGACCTCCATTAAGGCTGACCTTATTTGAGCATGGTTGACAATGGTTAGTCATGTTTGGAAATTTTTGTCTGTAGAAGATCATGGCTAGCCATGATCATGAATAATGATGACATTAATATATTAATGTATACTATAATGAATTAATTAATAAATACATTAATAAATTATTAATTAATACATTGCCAAAGTATTAATACATTAAAACATTATTAAAGTAGTAATACGTTATTAAAGTATTAATACATTAATAATGCATTATTACATTAATGCAATGTCTAAATTAAAGTATTAATTTACATAAATGTATAATGGCCTGGTCTAAATTAAATGAGGTCATAGCCTTGTCATCACGAGGCTTTGTTCTTCATATTGCGATGACAAGATATTTGTGTGACATTGCGATGACATTATATCTGCATCATACTGTCAGGATAAGATATTTGCTTCACATTGTGATGAGAGGGATATGTTCGTCATAATGCGATGAGAAGGATATGTTCGTCACATTGTGTCTACAAGGGTATGGTTGTCACATAACTACAACATTATATTTTAGTCACATTGGGATGACACAATATTTGCATCATATTGCGATGACATGATATTTGTCTATGCTCATCACATTGCAAAGATAGGATATTTGCATCAGATTGTGATCACATGAAAATTTTGTCACATTGCGATGACGAGGATATGTTTGTCACATTACAACGACGAGGCTCTGTTCGTCACATTGCGACAATGAGGATATGACAAGGATATCTACATCACATAGAGGCGAGAAGACTATGTTCATGAAATTGTGATGACAAGGCTATGTTCATCAAATTGCAATGACAAGGATATGATTATGACATTTCAATGACAAGGGTATGCTTAGAACATAGCAATGACAAGGCTATGTTCGACACATAACGACAATAAGGCTATGTTCATCACATTGTGACGATAGGATATTTTCATCGCATTGTGAGGACATGATGTTTTTATCACATTGGGACGACAACTCTATGTTCATCACATTGTAGGATATCTTAATCATAGTGAGATGATAAGGCTATGCTATTCACTTTGCGATGATAGGGCTATGTTCTTCACAGTGTGATAATAAGGCTTTATTTTCCATGGTGCAATTATAAGACAATGTTTATCACATTTCGACAACGAGGCTATGTTCGTCACATTGTAAAGACAAGGCTACGTTCAAT
This sequence comes from Picea mariana, assembly GCA_032191745.1. Classification (NCBI taxonomy): domain Eukaryota; kingdom Viridiplantae; phylum Streptophyta; class Pinopsida; order Pinales; family Pinaceae; genus Picea; species Picea mariana. The sequence continues at coordinate 39,217 of JASDQU010947923.1, forward strand.
ACATTGTCACAACAAGGCTATATTCATCTCATTGTGATGACATGACATTTGTATCACATTACGAGGATAGAATATTTGCGTCAGATTGCGATGACGAGGCTATGTTCATGAAATTGCAACGACAAGTCTATATTCGTCATAGTGTGATGATAATGCATGTTGATCACATTGTGATGATGGAGCTCTGTTCGTCACATTGGAATGACAAGGCTATGTTCGACGCAATGGGACGTTACTCTGTTTTTCAGATTGTGATGCTACTACGTTCATCACATTACACCATTACTATGTTAGTAATTGGGATGATGCATTGATAATAGATTATTAAAGTATTAATACATTAATTGGCAATGGCTATGGTTCACTATGGTTGACCATGACCAATGTTGAATTTTGTTGAACAGGACCATTGCTAACTTCCCTAGAACTTCACTATGCATGACCTTCACTATGGTTGACCTTGGTTGAGCATGGTTCACAATGGTTAACCATGTTTGACAATTGTTTTCTGTAGAATACCATGGCTAGCCATGACCATCACTATGGATGACGTTAACACATTAATGTATATTGTAAAGAATTAGTGCATTAAAAAATTAATAAAATACTAATACATTATTAAAGTATTAATATATAAATAATGCATCATTACAATAATGTACTGTCTAAATTGAAGCATTAATTTTCATTAATGTATAATGTAACTTATTAATTAATTGATACTTTATTAATGTATTGTATTAATTTATTAATACATTATTAATTAATACATTAATAAAGTATGAATACACTAATACATTAATACATTTTAATAATCCATTAATAAAGTATTAATACATAGCCTTATTAAATAGCCTAGGTCGAACATAGCTTTAGTAAATAGCCTAGGTTGAACATAGCCTTAATGCATTAATTGGGTCGATGTTATGTAAGGATATGGTTGTTGCATTGCGAAGATATGATATTTGTGTGACATTGCGATGACAAGATATTTTCATCATATTGCGGTGACATGATATTTTCATCACATTTCGACAACATGATATTTGTGCCACATTGTGACGAGTAGGCCATGTTCATGACAATGTGACGACAAGGTTATAGTCTTTGCATTCCTATCACATGATATTTGCACCACATTGCGATGACAATACTATGGTGTTGCATTACGATGCTGTGATATTTGTGTCACATTGTGATGAAAGGATATTTACATCAAATTGTGACAACATGATATTTGTGTCACATTGTGACATTATATGTTCATCACACTACAAAACATTATCTGTTGCAATATTTGTGTCACATTGCAACATGTTCGTCACATTACAACGCATAAAATGTTCATGCAACATTCTATGTTCATCATATTGCATCACAACATTATATGTTCATCATATTCTGTCACATTGCAACATTACTATGTTCGTCATGTTGAAACATTGCTATGTTCGCGACATTGTGACATTACATTGTTTGTCAGAATGCAACATTACTATGTTCATCACATTGCGACAAAAGGGATGGCTCTTCATATTCCAACAACAGAGAAATCTTCATCACATAGCAACATTGCATTGATTGTGAAATTACGACATTATTATGTTCATCACATCGATGTTAATATGTTTGTCACATTTCAACATTACTATGTTTGTCACATTTCAATATTACTATGTTTGTCAGGTTGCAACATTGGGATAAGTTTTTAGTATGGTGAAGATAAATTTTATAAAACACTGTCCAATTTTAAGAGCAACAAAATAGAAGGATGAGTTAAAGAAAATGGCACATTACGAGAGTTATAATCAAGCATAATGTTGAATTCAACGTCAATGTTATTGCATAATGAGAGACTTTAATAGTAATATTTTAAGAGGTTCACTCTAAAACAATGCGATATAGGAGCATGATTTAAAAGTGAAAAATTGATTGCCATTAACTTAACATTATTTCAGAGATGTAAAGAGAAATATATTTTTTGTTTGAAGTTGGTCTTCTAGTTTACATTGAAGAGTGTGTCACGTAGCCTCATTTAGAGAGAAATATATCTATGAGGTTCATATTGATATTTGTGAAATACAAGAAGATGACATTGAATTAAGGAGTAAAAATGTGAGAGATTAAGTTTCACTTTCATAAATTAAGAAGTAAACATAAAAATTAAGCAATATTGTGACATTTTAAATGTAATAAGATGAATAAATTGAATGGATTGAGCCATATTGACAATTATTGGGTTGTATTTCCATTTAAGAATAAACTATTCATCACAATTTAATATCGTTTAAGAATAAAATATTGTCTTTACCATATTGGCAGGTGATAATCACCATATTGTGTTTATGGATGATTGCATGAGAGATGAGACAAACTCTCAACAATGTGTTGAAGAAGTGATAAATCTATCAAAAGGTCTCTTGATGTTGTAGATTCATCTATGCAACAATTCGAGAGGTTCTAATTTATACACCAAGTTCTGCAAGTTCAAAATGCAGGAATGATAGTAAAAGGCTCGAAATGGATGAGAAACCTAGGGAAACAACAATGATCAGGGACAAAACATGCTATATATGAATTCATCCAACGGTCTAGGTATGCAGTTATCCAACGAGGTTATGCAATGAATTTCAGGAACATAATTGAGATTGTCATATTTACATTTTTTTATTCTTCCAATAACTACATAGGTTTTCAACTTATTTTCCCAATATGTTCAAGATAATTCTCATCGAGAAAGTATACGTTTATCCTAAATAAATCACCTTACATTGCAACTAGAATATAATATTTCAAAAACTTTAAATTCCTAAAAATATGTTATTTCATGAAATAATAATTAAAAAAAAAACTAAATATTTGAAATAAAATTTAAATATTTCCAGGACTCGACGCATGGTGATGTTGAGAACAAAATGGGAATCTGAGAGAAACACACAGTTCTCAAGAATCAATCTTTTAAAAACTTTAAATTCCTAAAACATGTTATTTCATGAAATAATAATTAAAAAAAAAACCTAAATATTTGAAATAATATTTAAATATTTTCAGGACTCAAGGCATGGTTATTTTGAGAACGAAATGGGAATTTGAGAGAAACATAGTTCTGGCATATTATTTTTTTCCACCAGACAACAACTCGCAAATCCACCTCCTATGTGATCTCATTCCTATGAGATCTCATAGTTAGCTTCCTATGCGATCTCGTAGCTAGCTCCAGGTAGCGTGCTATGCTATAGCTATAGGTGGAGAAAGGGATTTCTTTCTCAGTCGTCTGGTTTATTTTCTTCCAGTTCGACTCTGCTGCATTCACTCCCCCATAACTCAAATCCATATCTATTCATTCAACAAGTCGGATCGGACCAGGAGATATTGATCCTCTCACTCGGATCCCGCCCCAGAGAGAATGTGATCAATAATTACTGTAGGAGAGCCCCATATACCCTACATCTTGTTGTTTTACCCATGAACTTGACATGACAAATAAATAAGTCTTCACTAGCTGCACATATTTGCCATAGTCACCTTCGAATCATCGTCGCACCTCTGCACCAATCTGTCATTAGCAGGCAATTGTTACATTATTAATAGGGTTTTCCCTTTAAATTTACAAAGAATATATCCATGAAAAAAAAAAAATGGTAAGAAAGCAAGCAATATTACGCATAGTGTTACAGTGACAGTAATTTTTTCGGAACATGGTTTGGTTTAAGTGAAGAAGCATCCATGCCCTGTTTCCCAAATCATTAAAAAAATATGAATACATTAATATATACATTTAAATTAAAACCTCAGGTGAAATGTAAACGTTGACTCCTCTCCCTCACTATCCTGGAATAGTGAAGTGGAGGATACATAAATGTTTCCTGTAACACATGGTGCGTTCATGGAGTTAGAATTTATGAAACCGTCAATTTGTAAAAAAACAAAAAAGTAAATGTTAAATGGTAATCCACTCCTCTTCGGATAATTGAATCCTCTCCCTTGCTATCCTAGCATAGTGAAATGGCGGATACATATATGTTTCCTGTACCACATGGCGCGTTCATGGCGTTAGAATTTATGAAACCGCCTATTTGTAAAAAAATAAAAAAGTAAATGTTAAATGGTAATCCACTCCTCTTCTGCTAATTGACTCCTCTCTCTCGCTATCCTGGCATAGTAAAATGGTAGATACATAAACATTTTTGGTACCACATGGCACGTTCATGGTGTTAGAATTTATGAAACCGACAATGTAAAAATTTAATAATGTAAATGTAAATGTTAAAATTAAAGTAATTTGGTGTGGATTTGCTAAATTATGGTTTGTGGCAATTGATAAGTAGGTATAGTAATTTCTTAATCATGTTATGTAAAAGTTTAAAAGTAAACATGATGAATGGATGAATTGATAAATGCAAGAGAGTTAATTAAGCAAATCTCATTCATTGATTTGGAAGTAAGACGAAGAATATGCCAACATCAATTTCTGACCATCCGATCAAATTTTGTAATTAAAAGGATGATTAATCTAGCCATTCCAATAGGGGGAATGCCTATTGACGTAATTAAGATGCAATCATCCAATTGTTTTTGCACATTAATTATTTTCATATCTTTGTATATAATTATCCTACTTGATGAATCATGTATTTCGTTCCAACACACTTTAAAAGCAATGGTGTCCATATATCGTATGTATATGGTTTCTTCCACCTTTAATTTGTCTATGGAATATTGTTCTAAAAGGACTAAATAACAAAAATACTAACTACATGTAACATATTTTGAACACGAACATATGAAGTGTGGGAAGAGGCGATAAGAAAGTTGAAAAATCAAAATGTAAAAAAAAATATTAATTGTGAGAGAAGATTGGATAGAGATAATGAAAGAAAAGGTATCTCAATTCATATGAAAGAAAAGGTATGTAATTTTGGAAAAAAAATTACATATGAAAAATGAAGAAATTATAGGTTAATAATTCTTTTCCATGATAATTAAAATACAAAAAAAAACAATTTTCTCAAGTAATTATTCAAGTTACATGCATAATTTATTAGAATATGGTAAATATGGTATATAAAGATGAGAAGTAGTAAATATATTATATATTTTATTTATGAAAAAGTTGGGGCTATTACTTTTCCTTTAAAATATAATGCATATGTTTTTGTTAAGATGTCATATTAATATGTGTTACCCCAAATTTATTAGAATATGGTAAATATGGTGTATAAAGATGAGAGATAGTAAATCTAATTAGTTTTTCAAATATATAGTTTTGATTTATGAAAAGATGGGGCTATTACTTTTCCTTTAAAATATAATGCATATATTTTTGGTAATATGTCACTTTAGCATGTGTTACCCCTCATACTGACATTAGTGGTAAATGGTCTTATGGAGATTCTAGTCTTCCAAAGGTTGAGATATTGGTGGAGGATGCTTCAGTTGTACATATTTTTCTTCATCTTGGTGATCACATAGTCACATCCTAGTCACTTTCACTTTGTCTTGCATGGTTAGAACATGAGCATCCTATAATGTGGTGATGTACTTACCTAGTGTTCCATGTCATTTTCAATATTTCACATAGGAAAATTGTTATTTCCAAGATATTTTCACATTTTCCTATGAAAAATCCACTTAATACATATATTTTCACGAATTTACACAATTTTTCCTCGGTGATTTATGTATCACAACACATCTTAATCTTTCACCTAAGTAAAATTAAATTTCATACCCACATTCCACTTCACTCCATCTCCTAGGAGGTCCATGGTTCAACATATTTTGATTTAAATCCTAGACCTTAGGTTGAGTGCCTAATTATTGGCCTATTAGTAATTTATTGATTTAATCATTCTTTAAGGCCTTTTCCCTAAGTTTTACTTGCTAATGTTACTTGGGGTTATAACTTAAATTCTATGCGGTACACATGAGACTAGGCATTCCCCCTTGGGCACATATGTTGAGGAAAAATGCAAGACAAAAACCAATGTGTCCTAGCCTCAATTAAGCCTTGTTCACATGGGCTAAACCTCATTCATGCTTAATCCTTGTCTTTTAGCACAAGATTTGTGGACTCTTGGTTAAATCTTCAATTGACTATGGAAAATATTACCCATGCACCCTAGGGTTTTTGACCCTCCACCTCATCAATCAACTTCTTTCACCTTATCCACTCATGCACACATCCCTTGGCGGTGCACTATATTATGGGATATATCCACTTATTGCATAACCTTGTTCACACCTTACACACATGTGAAGTGGCTAGGGATGGTTTGACTTTTTGAAAGGGTGCCTATTTGCACACATTTTGTGGAGATATCATGGATTTTATGAAGACCCATTTGAAAAAGTTTCAATGGAACCCCTTCTAGGGTGATAAATTCAAGGTTGACTTGGTCAATTTGGACACAAATGCACCTTTTCCAAGGATGTGCTCCTCTCTCTTCAAGGCCACATGCATGATGATTTTTTTATTATAAAGGAGGTCCTTAAGAGGACATGAGGCATTCCTTCCTAGGGCACACTAATGGAGAAAATATTTTATTGATTAGAGCCAATTCAAATTGGACTAAAGCACAACAAACAAGGGTGCACTAGTTCATGAAGAAATTTTATATTATTTATTGGTCAAAAGACATCTAGAATACGAACTCAAGTAATATTATTATTTGGAGGTGGTTATTTCTAGGAGAGAGACCCCATTATGGAGCTTTACAGCTTGTATTCATGAACACCATGTGGAAAATCTTCCTACCTATTTGACTGAGACTTTTATTAATAATTTGGAGGAATTTATTTCTTGGAGTGCACCTTGCATATGAGGAGGACAAATGCCACTCAAATTTTGGTTTTGCATCAAGAGAAGGATAAAGGAAGGTGACATGTTTCACTAAAATCATATAGAACATTGTATCCAAGAATTTTCCTATGGGATATTGACCTAACTTGCTCTCATAGGTAGTTTTTGTAGATACCATATTATTTTCTTAGGAAAATATTATTTTATTGTAGAGGAGAGTTGAATTAAAACCTTATAAAGGTTTTCTCTCTCCATTTTCAACTTAGGAAATTTTGGAATCAAGGAAATTGTGAGGAAGATAGCTTCTTGAGTCCAAGAAATTGCTTCCTTCTTCAACAATGTTGTTAGAGGTGCCACTATTTGACCATAGTTCTTGAAACATTTGCAGTAATAGCTTGTTAATATTAATAATCCTCTAAGTTTCTTTAAGGTTTTGGGAATTTCCCATTCCCTCGTAGCATTAATTTTGTTAGGGTCCACTTTACACCTACATGAGATACAATATGACCCAAATATTCCACTTTTTGGATCCCAAAGGCACACTTGGAAGTCTTTGCAGAAAGTTGTTGCACTTCTAAAAGTGGTAATACATCGTAAACATGTTGTATGTGCTCTTCCCATGATTTTTTGTAGATTAACTTATGTCATCAAAAAATACTAAAATAGATTTTCTAAGGAAGGGATTGAAAATAGAATTCATCAAGCTTTGAAATGTCGAAGGTGCATTAATAACTCCAAATGGCATAGCCAAAAACTCATAATGACCTTTATGTGTTCTAAAGGTTTTTTTGAGAATGTATTCTTGCCTCATTGTGATTTGATGATATCCCAAACGAAGATCCAACTTAGTAAATAATTTTACTCCATTTTATTAATCTAATAATTCATCAATGTCAAGAATAAGAAAACTTATCTTTAATGGTCATTTTGTCGAGTTGTCTATAATTTGGACACATACGCCATGAACCATCCTTATTCATAACCATCACTACTAGTGAAGAGAAATAACTTTGGCTAGGTTGAATGGTGTCAGCCTCTAACATTTCTTGGATTATACACTCAATCTCACTCTTTTATACATTTGAATACCCGTAATGAGTAATGTTGGGTGGTACACTTATGAGTTGAAAATGAATAACATTATGATGATCTTGAGCCATTGGAAATCCCTTAGGCATCTTTCCATATACCTTGGAATGGTCGTTGATAACCATTTGGAGATCCATTGGAGCAGAGGATATAGATATTTGAACATCTAGTGAGAGAAATTGTGCAATTACACCACAATGTCCCCTTTTGAGTAATTTTGTCATTCTATTAGAGCCTATCACTTTAGAGGGTTTCTCTTGGATTCCTCAAAGATTAATTTTCTTTCCTTATGTCAAAAATCTCATGAAAATATGATAAACAATAAGGGCTACTATTCCCAATGATTTTGCCCATTGGACCCCTAATACAACATCAACACCACCCATTTGGATGGAAATCATTGGACTATCAAATAAATACTCCCCTATATTGAGATTAATACTATGACACTTCCTAGAAATATTTATCGTACCTCTATCTACAATCATTACTTGAAAATTTGGTGATGGAAATATAAAGGAATTGATATCTTTTTTTAATTTTTGATTGATGAAGTTATGGGTACTACAAAAATCAATCAACACCATTACCTTTTTATTTTTTATGTATCCTTGTATCTTGAGTTTTTTTGGAGTATTGATGTCATCTATGCATAGTAAGATATCGTTGGAGTAGTCTCTTCTAGATATAAATATTGTGATGGTTCCAATTTTTTATCTTCTTCCTCTTCATAGACTGTGTAGAATACTTTTTTCTCACTACATCTATGCCCTTTTCTGTACTTTCTATCACAAATGAAACATAATATCTTTGCTCATATTTCATCCATTTTTTTAGGTGTCAACCTTGTTGGTTGAGTGGGTTTAGGAGAGGAAACATGGTGCTCTCTATATCTATTAGTGGCCACCCTTATAGTAGCCATATTTTGCTTTTCCATTTTCCTTCCCATACTGAAAGCTTGCTCTAGGGATTTAGGTTTGAAGAGATGCACCTCATGTTGAATGATCTCCTTTAAAGTGCCCATAAAGAGATCTAAAAAATTATCCTTAGGAATGTTCTTTACCTTTAGAATGAGCTTTTGGAATTGTTAAATGTATTTTGTAACTTGGCCATTTTGCTGAATATTTATCAATTGAATTTAAATAATGTATTTCTGTTAATACCCCCATAATGTGATATTAGTTCATCCATAAAAATGGACCAAAATATAATATAATTATTTTTTCTTTCACAAATCCATTGATACCAGAAAAATTGATCATTTTCTAAATACAAGGATGCAATAGGTACCTTTTGTAAGCTTGGAACTTGATATCGATCAAAGTATTGCTCCATTTGGAATATCCATGTTATATGATATTTACTATCAAAATTCCTCATATCGATATTTGGAATGAAGTAGTTCCTTGGTGCTGACTTGAAGCCTTGATGATATAAATCTTGAAGTGATGAATAATTATGAAATTCAGTATTGGTGCTCTCTAGTTCTGATAAAATACTCCCCATATGTGATTGAGTCTCAACAACCTTTTTCTTCTTATTTTGATGATTTCCTTGTGTTTTGATATCTCGTTTAGGGAGTCTCTCATATATATCATGAAAGGTCATGGAATACATGGGAATTTTAAATTCATTCATGGATTTTGGTGTTTCTTCTTTATTTTCATCCATCTTCTTTTTCATGTTATTTTCCACCTCTTTCCTATTTTCATCCATCTTCTTTTCCATTTCTTTCTTATTTTCATCCACATTCTTTTCCATTTCTTGAATTTTTCTTTATGTGTTTATCAACTCATAACTTGTTATTGACCTAACACTCAAATCATTAAGTTGTTCCTTCAATTTGGATATCTTGTTATGTATCTCTCCAGTTTCTTCATTTGTTATAAATTTTCCAATAAAAAATTATGCCAATTGTAAGTTACATACCTTCCAAACCTTTAATTTGGAGTATAAATCAATAAATGACCTTTTTCTTCATGTATCTTTGAACTTGGGCCCCTTCTATGTATGAAAATTTGACCTATAGTACTTTGAATTTTTAAACTCTTGAAAATTTCACAATCTGAACTGTTAATGATAAATGACTATAGAAGAAATACCAAAATGATTTTTTTAAGACTAATTTTAGGATTAGTAAAAATACCCAACTTCCACAAGATATATCTCACAAATTATAATGATTCAAAATTTGAAATCTTTTCCACATGTAATTTGGTAAGTCACCTCATGATTCTAAATATTTCAAAGTTAGAAATTTCAAAGAAAATAGGTTACAATGAAAATACCAAGATGACACTTTTAAAACTTATTTCAGGATTATTCATAATCCTTGTCATTCATAGACTATTTCTTCAAAAGTATAGCTAAATGGCACCTGAAATTTCAACCACTTGTACTATGAAAGGTATCCTAAGTTTCCTATGACTCATTTAAAAATGAAATCAGGTTGAGTCACAAACCCTAATATTAAATAGGATATATATCCAAAATCAAAAGGAACCTGAACTTGAAATTTTTATCACTTGTACCTTGATATTTCACTTATGTCTCCTAAAATTTTTATGATCTAAAACGTCCCAAAAAAATGGTTATAACAAAAATTCCAAGGTGTCTAGTTGGAGGAGTGAAACCCTAGGATCATAAACTTTGATACCAACTGTTATGATCCAATGCCTTAAAAATGATAAAAAAAGTCAATGAATACAATCCATTTCGAGGGGGAAACCTTATTTTACAATATATCCAATTTAGAAGAAAATATGAGATGAGATAATATGATCCTAAGATTAGGTCTCATTAGTGTGTGTGTGTGTGTGTATGTGTGTGTGTGTAATATAAAGGGTACAATTATAATGAAAGGGTGCAATTAAGGGTTCTATTAAACCTACAAATATAATGCTATAAATGTAATAATTCAATATCTATGAGATTAATATGAGGTTTTATACATAACATGGGGCTTTGTCTAGGGTTTAACAGGTGGACAGAGACAAAGAGGGAAGGAGGGAGAGAGAGAGGGGGGGTGGCAAGGGGAGAGAAAAAGTGAGGGAGAGAGTGAGAGAGGGGAGGAGATAAAGAGGAGGGGAGGACATAGAGAGAGAGGTAGAAAGGAGAGAGAGAGGGGGGAGGGGTAAGGGGCATAGAGTGGGAGA
>JASDQU010947924.1:0-16915 GCA_032191745.1 Picea mariana
CTTTTAAAATCTCTTAAACCACTTTGACTACTTTGACCTTTTGGGGCTTCTAGATGACATATGAGGGTCCTCCAACTTCGTAAGGCCATAACTCTCAAACCGTGAGGAGTTATGTGGCATTCCACATACCACCAGAAATGGAATGACATGTAATATCCATATAGAATAGTATTATCTAAAAATATATCATAACTCATACCATTATCCATCAAACAAACTTGGGTCCATTACCCAAACCTGGGGTCTCCAACTTGTCATGGACATAACTCTCTAACCGTGAGGAGTTATGTGAAGTTCCACATACCAACGGAAATGGAATGAAAATAAATATCCATGTAGGATATTTTACCTGACAAATTCATTTTCCTTCATCTCATTATAACACAATTAATCATGGGTTCTCTTACTCTGCAAAGCGTCTTCCCGTGGAGGCTTTCACCATAAGGGGACCACTTTGGAGTTCATCCATATTTACTTCTTATCAACCATGACAAGACAATAATGAGTCATCTTTACATCAAACAATATTGGGTCCATTACCCAAACCTTTGTGTTGCATGGATTTCTTCAAGGGTTGACATCAATGACAACCAACCTTAATCAACATCACTAAGGTACAATTTGTCCAAAACTATTTTCGGGTAGTCAACCAATCCTTAAATAACATTGGTTTAAAGGAGAGAGAGGTTGTTGTTTCTCGGGCCACTTTCCAAGAAGCAGTTGTGGCGTCGGCCAGAGAAGGAGTATCTATGGTCTCCATATTGTCTCCCTCAGAACAAATCAGAGGTGATATTATACTGAAGACCTGGGAGACTAACATAGCTGAAAGTAAAAGAATGGCTAAGGAAGTGAAGAAGGATTGTGAAGATACTTTTAATTCACTTGACAAAAAGTCATTAAGCCTCGGAAAATATAATATCTCTGAAGTCTTGGGACAAGTATATATATCCAATCATCAACTTAATATCAAGACCAACATGGAAGAGGCTCGGGCTGAAATCTTGTAATTAAAACAAATTGATATTACTCAGATAGATAGGTGGCTAGTGAAGCCCAGTCTGCAGCTACAGTCTATAGTTTCAAAAGACAATAAAATGGAAGGCAGACTGCCTCACTTAGAAAATAAATTATATATGTTTGAGGCAAACGATTTAACAAAGCCGTCCAAATTGGTGGTACAATTCCTGGGCATGTGTGTCAGATGTGTTGAGTAGGGAAAAGGAAGCACTTCCGGTAACCAATGAGATAACCTGTACACATCATTTGTATAGATCATGATTAGAATACTAGGTGTTTCTGAGCTAGAGAACAAGAAGGAAAAAGGCCTCCGCCAACATAGCAAAGAGATAAGGGAGATGCAAGTGAAGCATTTCAAATTTTACATTTTGTAATTTTACTATTTTAGAAATAAGGATAATTCCAACCGTTTAGGGTTGAGAACCTTTTGTATAAATACATGTTTCAAATATTGAACAAATGGTTGCTTCTTGCCAAATGTAATTAAGAGAAAATATCCTTTGTGAGAATTAATACAAGCGCAGATAGAGATTCCAATATTTGTGCAGTCTAAGTTATGTTTCCCCTTTGTACTCCATATTTCTTGTTTCTTTAAATGTCTCTTTGATAAGTGAGTGTTTACAATTTAGTAACACATCTACTGTAATCACACCAAACTGTTTATTCGTTAAGAAAGCAGTTTTTCCACTATATTTGCTATCAGTAAATACAAGACCTGTAAGCTACTTGGATAACTAAATTTTATATCCTTTCAAGAGTGTGTGTTTCTTTTCTTCTATTGTGAACAATATAAGATTCATCTCTGCATTGATGCCCTTTTGTAAGTTTCTCTCACCTCACATGAATTCATAAATCGACTCGGACGAAAAATTACGGCCTCTGTACTGTTCTGTTTTTATTTTCATTTGAGGAATTAAATATTATATAATTATCAGAAGAAAAATCACTTCTTAAAATCAACCTTTATATTTATGATTCCTTGACATTACGCTTATAAGCCTTAAGTGTAATCTCAGGAACAACATCTTTTTGGCGTCGTTGCCAGGGATGGAGATATGAAGTTATTTTTCCCTGGGAAGAACGACAAGGTAATATTTTGTCTTTGATAGTGAACAAGGATTGAATACTATATTAAGGATTTATATTTCACTTGGATACTCCACAATATATAAGCTGGAATTCGGTAGAAAGAATACCAGGAAGAACCCTGACAAACAACAGACTACTCATGTAACCGATCCCTAAAAACTTTTAATACCAAGGGGAAACCCCAAGCAAATTGCCTCATCCACAAGTAAGGTTGTGAAAACTAATACTAAGCTTCCACTTGAACAATCAACCTCACAAGAGGGTTACACACAAAGCCACTTCAGAGATACATCAACTAATAAACCTAAAACTGAAGTTCTAAACCCCGAACCACTTTTACTTGAGATAAAAGTCAAGACCATTTCGACTCCCCCCTCTACTAATAAAGGTAAAGGACCCCTTTTGATACCCACTTTTATTTAACAGATCCCTGAAGTAAAGGTTTCTATTCCATGAAACTCTGAGGAGTATATCGTGTATCCTGATTCAACTCCCATTGGTTCTCCTGTCTATATATCATGTAAGTCCGAAGAACCCAACCCTCGTTTCCCTTTTTCCCCTTTTTAAAAATTTATGTCTCCTACTGATCTGTCTAAAGAACTTCACTCTCCTCATTCTAAAGTAGTTGAAGGGCCACTAAAATTTTATAAAAACCCCCTTTTCATCTCTCAAAGTTCATCCCCTCACACTTAAATGGTTGCAATTGGAGGAGGTGGCACCGGAGGTGGTGCCAAAGGAGGAGGCGGACAAGGGCCACCACCTCCCCCTCCTAGGATCTTTTCCAAAGTAGCTTCCATATATGCTCCTGTAGCCCTTCCCCATGTCCTTCATGACCTACTTGAAAACTACATGAAGAATTTACCAAAGTTCATGGGAGAAGGATATTTAACGGCAACAGAGCACATAAACTTTTTCAACCAATTCATCGATATCCTCTGCATTAGGCATGAGGATCTTTATTCAAGACTTTTGGTGCAAACCTTTGAAGGCCAAGTAAGACTTTGGTTTCAAGGGCTTCAAGTGGGATCTATAGCATCTTATGACGCACTAGAAACTGCCTTCTTAAGGCAGTGGGGAGAGAGAAAATATCACTTGTATTACCTGACAGAATTTGGGGCCTTGAGAAAAAAGAATTCAGAGTCAGTCTTAGAGTTCATCCAAAGGTTTAATAAACTTTATCACAAAATTCCAGCATAAGTTAAACCCTCACAGCTTGAAGCTAAAGTAACTTTCGTAGGAGATTCCGAGCCAGACTTTGCCCTGATTTTGAGAGAAAGGAGATATGTTGATCCCACTAGAATGCAAGACGATGCTATCGAAATTGAGTCCAACATGATGGAATCTAGTAAACTAAAAGCGAAGGTTGAAACAGGAAACAAAGACACTAAGAGATTTAGGGAGCAAGCTAGAACTCCCAGATCTGGGAAGTCCACTAAGGAAGAAATGGATGATATGGCCAAAATAATAAAATAATTATCAAACAAGATCTCTAGAATGGAATTAGACCAGGCTAAGTCTAATCCTTTTGCTAGAAGAGACTTTAAAAGGAATCCAAATCCATAGACCCAGTAGAGACTGGTAAAAAATGAGGATCAGAAAATCAAAGCTCCTTTCAAAACATAAAACTTTATGCAAAGTGATGATGCACAATATTTTGAGGGATTTGATGAAGATATAGGCAACCTTAGTGATAATGACCAAGAACCTCACCTGACCAGACAAGATTACGAAAGGTATTTAGATCAAGAACCATTGTTTGGAGATGAGGTAAGCATAAATAATATGGGAGCCTCAGATTATCAAGGGATAGCCGACTCTATAATGGTCGAACTTCAACAAAAATATAATTTAAGGCTTAGAGATAAAATTTCTATAACCAATCCGCCGAAGAAAAATTTGTCGAGAAATAAAAATAATGAGACATCTCAATTGTCCACTGAAAAGCTAACATCCAAGACAAAGACAGTTGAGACACAAGATACCAAGATGAAGATGGATGAAAAAAAGGCANCCCATCCACAGAAACTGAAAAGACGACTGGAAGTTTCAATCTAGAAAGTGAAATAAATAAAATTAAAATTCTGGTACCTCTGGTTGAACTCGCAAAAAATCTGATGTACAGAAAAAAAATTGCCAATATGATCAATTTTCCTGATACTGAAAGTCATGTGGATTCTATTAATTTGGAAGATGATAATCCTACTATAATGTTTGGTTTGCATATCGAAAATGCCAAAGATCATGTCGCTCCCTTTTATATCACATTGACTGTGCATGATCACTTGATACATAACTATATGTTGGACTCTTGAGCTTCACACAACTTAATTCCTAAATCCATTATGGAAAAAGTGGGCCTCGAGGTTACTATACCCTACCGATACTTGTATTATCTCGATTCAAGAAAAGTTAAGTGTCTCGGTATGATTAAATATTTAGTAGTTAATCCTGCACATATCCCTGTGAAAAGTATTCTCATGGATGTAGTTGTTGTTGATGTTCCTACAAAGTATGGAATGTTGTTGTCCATGTCTTGGGGTGCTAAACTCAGAGGATCGTTGCAACTGGATATGACTTATGCCACGATCTCGATCTTTGGTGGACATTTCACCCGTATATATGGGGAAATGAGATTGGCATATACTGTAAGTGACCCACAAAACCCAAATAACTATCTGGTATATGTCGTTGATCAAGATTTAGTTAATTATATATTATCGTTGGATGATAGTTTAGATGAATGTACAGAAGAAAATTGTACATAAGAAGAAAAACAAAAAATAGAAAAAACAAATAAAAATGCAAATAGTGTAGGAGCTTGGAAGATGTATTTTGATGGTGCTTTGTCATGGGAAGGATTTGGAGCTGGGGTATTGTTTGTGGCACCCGGTGAGGAATTTATTATTCCTTTCTCATATATATTTCAATGGGACATCGACTATACTAATAACGTATGTGAATACAAGGCTCTTGTCTTAGGATTAGAGGCTGCCAGAAAGTTGAAAATTGAAAATCTGATAGTTTACAGTGATGCAGTATTGATTGTAAAACAGATTAGGCAGCAGTATTAGGCCAAGAATCCAAGGTTAAGGTTGTACAGGAACTGTGCCTGGGATCTAATCGAAAAAAATTTCTCATCATTCAATTATCGTCATATTCCCAGGGCAGAAAATCAACAAGTTGACTCCCTAGCGAAAGTGGATGTGACTTTCATGCCACCCACGGTTTTGAAGCTGAAATATCACATATAAATGAGACACTGACCTTCAATACTGAATAATGTTCAACACTGGTAGGTATTTGAACACGATGAGCAGATCAAATAATTTTTAGAAATGGTCGATGAATTTTCCGAAACACATATCGATCAAGAAAATTAGAATGACTATGCTTGGGTCATGCAAGAAGGTGAAGATCCTTAGGAGTTCTAGGATCAGATCACTAATCACCACATGTTGGTACTGAAAAACAATCAGATCCTGAAGGGTCTGATTCCTTTAAATAGATTATTCGATCATGACAATATTCCCCTAAATTCTACTTTGCAGCCTCAGCCTGAAGAGGTTGAAGATTGTAATATAGGCACCAAGGAAACTCCTAAGTTGTTAAAGATATCTAAATACCTTCAAACTGAAATGAAAAGAAAATATGTCAATTTACTCAAGAAATAAAAATATGTCTTTTCTTGGTCTTATGATGAACTGAGAAATTATGATACCATTGTCATTGAACACAAGATCCCTTTAAAGCAGGGCATCAAACCTTTCAGGAAAAAGCTTAGAAAAATAAATCTTATATTGTTGCTCGTGATAGAAAGGGAGGTAAAGAAGCTCTTAGAGGAAAAAATCATCGTTCCACTCAGATATTCTGAGTGGGTATCCAATTGAGTCCCAGTCAAGAAGAAAAATGGTGAAATCAAACTATGCGTGGATTTCAGGAACTTAAATATATCATCCCTCAAAGATAATTATCCACTACCTAAAATGGATCATGTTTTGGAGAAAGTGGTCAGAGATAATAGAATGTCTATTATTGATGGATTTTCAGGTTATAACAAAATTGCAGTTCACGAGGACGATAAAGAAAAAACCGCATTCACTACCCCATGGGGTACTTTCATGTATGATAAAATGTCATTCGGTTTGATGAACGCAGAAGCCACTTTCCAACAAGCTATGGACATCGCTTTCGTCGGCAAAAGAGATAAGTTTTTTTTCATTTATATTGATGATTTAATTGTGTTTTCCAAATCTTATGCAAAGCACTTAATACACCTCAAACAAACGTTCGAGAAATGTCGAAAAATTGGTTTTTCTTTGAACCCCAAGAAATCTCATTTTTCAATGTAGGAAGGTAAACTCTTGGGCCATATAGTATCTAGAAATGGAATTAAAATCGACCCGAAAAGGGTTGAAGCTATAGATACGATAAATATTCCTAGGAACAGAAAGGAAATCCAATATTTTTTAGGAAAAATAAACTTTTTAAGGAGATTTATTCCGAACTTCGTTGAAATTGTAAAGTTGATTACAAATATGCTAAAAAAGGACAGCCAGGTCAAATGGACAACTGAATCTAAAGCATCCTTTGAATGTATTAAGAAATTTATAGGGGAAGCACCCATGTTGGCCAGTCCTGATTACATGAAAGAATTCTTCATTTTCTCATTCGCATCCGAACATACGATTGCAGTTGTACTCCTACAGAAGAACGAGGAAGGGTTCGAACAACCAATAGCATTCTTCAGCAAAATCCTCAGAGACACATAGTTGAAATACAACATACTGGAAAATAAAGCATATTCAATGGTGAAAGCCTTGAAAGCTTTCATGACCTATGTGATACATTCTAAAGTAATTGTGTATGTACCTACCAGTTCCATTAAATATATATTGGTTCAACTTGATAGCAACGATAGGAGAGGTCGATGGCTTGCCAAGATCCATGAATTTGATCTTGAGGTCAAACCAAAAAAACTTGTCAAAGGTCAAGGCCTAGCTAAGCTATTAGCCGAATCAAATTTCAGAGCACTCGGGATAAATAATCTACAAGATTACGAAGGTTTTCCAAACATAGACGAATTTGATGTCACTATACCTGCAACCGAGATCCAAGAAAAATTCCCTTCCTCTTCCTGGTATAGAGACATAGTTTCATATCTCTTGAATCTGCAGTGCTCGAGTGATATGACTCCTTCCAAGGCAAGAACATTGAAGCTACACGTTGTAAAATATTGTATCGTTGACATCCAGTTGTATTGGAAAGACCCATTGGGATTTTTATTGATATGCCTTACAGAATCCGAAATAGAGAACGTCATAAATGAGTTTCATGAAGGGGTGTGTGGAGGACACCACGCCTGGAGGGAGACGACTTATAAGATCCTAAGAGTTGGATACTATTGGCCGAAGTTATTTACATATGTGAATGATAAAGTCAGAGCCTATAATCCCTATCAATTATTCTCAGGTAAACAAAAACCCCATGCACTACCCTTGACCCCAATCAAGACGGAAGCACCATTTCAATAGTGGGGTCTGGATTTTATTGGAGAAATTCATCCACATTCAAGCGCACAACATAAATGGATATTGATTGCTGCAGATTATTTCACTATATGGGTTGAGGCCATTCTGACTAGAAACACAACAAACTCAGTGGTGATAAATTTCTTAGAGAAAAACATTTTATCCAGATTTGGCTGTCCTCGGAAGATAGTTACAGATAATGCCGAGGCATTCAAATCTATGGCGATGGTTAGTTTTTGTCAAAAGTACAATATTGTACTGGGACATTCCACATATTACTATCCTCAGGGCAATGGATTAGTCGAATCATCAAATAAGATCTTAATCACCATAATCAAAAAGGTGCTAACCGAAAATAAGAAATCATGGCATGTTCATCTAAAATCTGTTTTGTGGGCAAATCAGATAGGCACTAAGAAATTGATCAAAATGTCCCCTTTCCAAATGGTGTACGGGACTGACGTAGTACTACCTATAAACCTGTCTCTGCCGGTAATGAAGCTCTGGCAAGATTCAAAGGAAGAACCTAATGATATCACTCGAAGAATCAACTAGTTAATAGAAGTGCAAGAGGACAGGGCTGAGGTGGATGAGAAACTCCAGAAATACCAAGACAATATGAAATCCCTATTTGATAAAAGGGCTAAAGATAGGGAGTTCCTTCCTGATGACCTCGTTTTAAAATGGTACGCTGGGAAGGAGGATGTCGAAAAACATGGAAAATTAGATCACATCTAGTGTGGACCTTTCAAGGTCATAGCTTCTTAAGGAAAGAATTTGTTCTTGTTGGAGAACCTTGACAGAAAGATCCTTAACGGCCCTATCAACGGGGGCTTCCTGAAACACTTTATGCAGTAATCTGATTCCAAACTCTAATTGTACATACCATTTTCATTTTCATTTTTTTTGCAACTCTACGTTTCTTCGGTAAGTGTTTGCTTTCACTGTAAATAAGACCAGGTTTGTTGATTTCATATAAACAAAAATATAAAAATAGGTAACACATAGAGTTGTGATCTGTAGAATTTCCTGACATTCCTCACATTTATTTTCTTCGGCAGGATACTTGCTAATAGTCAAGAGATAGGATGTATCAGAAATCAACACTCCCTTTTCAGAACATAGGTTTCTCTCGAAATAGGTGACAAATGAATGGTTTACTTGGTTGAAAATATAAAGAAAATCCAAGGTATGAGATTCTACCCTACTGACTCAAGTTAAATTTTCAAGGGGTTATCGATGATTGTGGAGGAAGTTTCATCTGTATATATATTGTCACCTAATCTACAACCAGAGGAATATAAAATTATAGTTTAATTCTCAAAAGTTTTCTCTGAATAAAGTGAAACTAAAATTAAAAAATCAAATAGAATTCATAATCAGAAAATAAGCAATAAAGAGACCCTAAAGAAAAGTTCCAAAATCGATAAACAAGCTTGCGTGGAAAGGAACGTGTTTGCAACAGAACATCTAAAATCCTCATTATGTTTTTTCCCGCTTATACTCAAATTGTATTGTCTTGTGATTCTAGATCCCTTTTCCATGGTCTTCATAAAAGAAAAAGGTCTTCACCTTAACTCTGAAAAATCAGGAACATGTCTTCAAAATAATGTTAGGCGAAAATTTATACACCCCTCTCGATTTAACTGAAAGAAAGTATGTCTAGGCTAATATTGACTACTTTAGTCCTTCTAGCAAATCTAGATTGATTAGTTTTACTCAAGGAAAATCCTTGGAAAATAAAAGCTTCTCGTGAGAACTTTCTTATAGGCAAAGGTGTTTTGAAGGTAGGAAGAGGATTAGCCCAGAGTAATTAAAGTGAGTTAACAGACCTCTGTTGCTAAATTATAAACAGATATCATCCCTGGTATATTACATACAATTTGATTTCCCCCACTTCATGTCTTAAAAATATAAGACATATGTTGAAAGGAAATTCATAAAATGATTGCCCTCATCTCAACATTTAGAATAAAAATGACTAATTGAAGTGGTGAAAGGAAATTCAATGAGGGAATTAAATAACTTCACTGGGGTACTGAACAGGCTCGCTGACAATGAAGCAATGTCTATGATATATGCAAGGTTGTTATACATGTATTATAATGTACTCTGGTAGTTAGCTCCCTTTTCGGCAATATTTACATTAAGCTTATGCAGGACTCCCCGACTCAATCATTAAAATTATTTTTCCTTGATGCAAACAAAATCAAACAGAGTCTAGTAGACCAGTTAAAGTTGTTTCGATTATCTTAAGCGAATCCAAATATAGTTTTAAGAAAGAGGAATTTCAAATAGCCTAACTGAAGGTCATGATTTGACGTGTTTTGAAGGTTTTCTAAGTTTCGATTGAAATTATTTTTCCCAGTATGATCTTTTCCCGAATGTGTTTCACAAAAATGCAATAATAACTCCATTTACCCAATAAAGGCACTTGGTCTACTGTTCTTCTGTGTCTCGCAGGGAGACGCGATCCCTAGATGGAGCCTATGTTGGAACACATATATTTTCATAAACTTTAGACTTTAAAGAGTTTTCATTCTTGTTTAAATAAAAACAATGCATGCTTGATTCTCACCGATTGATGAAGTCTCCCTTTTAATCAAATGACCCTAATCTGTTAAAAGTTATGGAGCCTCCTGTCTGTTAAAAATTCAAATCACTAAAGACTACTTTCGAAATGTCGGGTTTCGGAGTTTCGCGATGCAAGCATTTCAACATGTAGCAAATCCAAAGTCCCGATATCCAAAATCATGAAATTGTCTTAAGCTTTAAACTGAATTAATTAAGAATTAAAAATGATTAATGGTTAATTAATCATATCGCGATTTCACGTCTCGTGGATCCTTCCTCGAGTGACTATCAAAGTCTCGATATCCGAAATCGTGAAACTGCCTTACGTTAATTGTGATTATTTAAAAGGGTTAAACATGATTAAAACTAACTAATCACATCGCGATTTCATGTTTTGGAAGTCACACTTTTAAATGTTAAAGGATATCTCGAGATCCAAAATTTTGAAATTTACTTAACAATAAGTGTGATTAACTGATGCATTAACAATGATTATCACGTGTTTAATCCTTTTCTAAATAATGACTCGGATAAATTCAAGTTTCATCTATGCATTTCCCAAAAATTAATGACATTAATAATTGATCTATGACAATCATTCCAAACGATATCTTAGGCCACTGCCTATATCTTATTCATTAAGGAAATTAAGTGTTTCGCCAGTATAGGTATTGGTTAATCGATGCAATTAAATGAAAAAGGTATTGAATTTGAATTTCATTGTGCGTTTTTACTAAGCAGCAAGTTTTCAAGATAAAGAATTTTGCGCATTCCCTGTGACAGATAACAGAGTTTTTTGGCCTGATACCATGGCTCCACAAAAATAAACTAAAGCGCCTAGTGAAAGTTTGAGCCAGAACACAGATTTCTTTTTCGACACCTCACCTAGAACCATAGACGCCATTAAATCCTGGACGCAAGTATTCAATATTCTACAGTATGAATTGTTCAATTCCCCAGATGATTCAGGTGATGAGGAGACAAAGACCATGGATACCAAATACAAAATTGTGGCCCAATCAGAATTACATAAGATAGCAATGAGGCCTATACTCATGTCTTACAATGATATGGTCAGTCAGGCACTGGAAAACGTTGATATCCCGACCAGGACCATCTTCAATTCACAAAAGGTCGCAGTTGAGTCTTTCTGGCCAGAACATTTACAGGTAATGTTCAAATTGTCTCCAGCACCCAATTTTATTTACAATGCCAGTTTCCTAGTAGACTTTGACAAGAAGGAATGTGTCAAATATGGAAAAAACTTGCCCAACTTAATTAAGGATTGGTACTCTCGCCCTGAGAAGTGCAGAGTTGACTCCCATAGCATATACACAGTCTCTTCACTAGAGCCTCACATAATGTATATAGAAATGATGATATGTAGACTCTATGGGAGAGAAAACACAACCCATTTCTTGTTACAATGGGTGCCTATTATGCACACGATTGAAGAGGGGTATTCTTTTGATTGAGGCAAGATGTTGTCAGACATTTTGGTTAGGGAGATTACAGAATACCAGTCACATAAAGCCAAGGGGAAACCTGCACCATTCTTCATGTTGGATTATATCATGGACGTCGTTTGTTTTATGACACCTTTTCCTCTGATGGGATGGAACTGGACTCCAACTAGTGTTGAGCGCATACATGTTTATCATTTGAAACTCTGGGAGGATAAAGAGAAAGATTTCTTCTATGAAATCTATAACTGGGTGGTGGTGTCGATGCACACCGCTATATATGGTTTCCCACCTCCCAGGATTTCTAACAAAATAATGGTTAATCTGGGAAAGATAGAAGACTGGTATGTTGAAGAGAATTTCTCCTATATTAGGGCTTTCGGTTGTTCGGTTCCTCCACGTGCTCTACCTAAATTTTTACCATATCGATTGGTGTGTCACGGAGTAGTGCATCAAACTGTGCATGTGGGATTTAGTAAGGAGCTTAAAGCAGTACAGAAAAGAGTATGGCCCTTCTTTCCCATGCAAATTGGTATGTTTTCTCTCCTAGACTTTGCCCATTCAAAAGTAGAGGTTGCGGCCCTGAAATAAATCAAGTTGGTCAATATCGAATTCAAGAAGCACGATCCGCAGAAGATCGTAGGCAACCATATGGCCCTCTGTAATTTGAAAATATATGAACATGAAGATTCTCCTCAGAACAAAATATTCTGAGGAGCAAGGTCCTATCAGGAGGTCTTGAGTTGAGTTCAATCTCTGGCTCCAGATAAATTAGTCGAGTTTTATAACTTCCAAAAGCATCCAATATATAGCCTTCCTAAAGTATTGCAGAGAGAGACCCTAATACCTTCAGCTACACGACAAGTTGAGACCCAGAGCTTGGAAACAAGGATCTCCAGTAAACAGGATATTCAAGAAAGTTTGGAGAAGACTGAGGTTTTGACCTAGAAGGAAGACACCACATTGACAGATCCACCAAGCGAGCATGTTGAAACTCAAACTGAGGCCTTGATAAAAAAAGGGAGAAGAAAAGCCATTGTCTACAGCCGGTAAGTAGCCATCCATTGAGATAGGCAATCCTATACAATCCACCACACCCTTATAGTTCAGTAGAGGGAGCCCGAGCATAGAATTTGTATTCATAAAAGATCTTATACCTATTTTGGCATAAGAGATGCCTCCTTCAGAATTCGTCTTCAGTATGATGAGAAGGGCGGTAGTAAGAAGAGAAATGCATCAAAGGGATGGTGTGACTGTCAAGAAGCAAAGGGTGTTATTGGATGGGCAGGCACTATAAGAAGAAGACTTCAGTACAGTTGTTGCAGGCTCACTGGGAGCTTTTGCAATAGCAAACAAGTTTTCAGTCAGCAACCTGAAGGAGAAATTGAAGCAGAAAGATCTGCTAATGAGCCAGTTGCAGGACAAATTGATGACTGTAGAGTAGGAATCTAGGAGAGAGATGAACAAGAGTTTCAAGAAGATTAGAGTTTGTGATACACAGTCAATCCTACAGCTCAAATCCAGTCTCGACGAAATTCACAAGAACGCACAAGCGAGTAGAGAATGGGTCTTTCAGAAGGGAGAGTTGTTAAAACAAATACAGGCTAGAATAAAATAAATTGAAAATACAGTTGTAGATATGATAGTTTTCCAAACGAAGGCATTGGAGGTGCATGAGAAGCTGGGATCAGCACAGCAAATCCTTTTCACTAAGGTAGAAGTTGTCCAAAACCATTTTCGGGTAGTCGACCAATCCTTAAATAACATTGGTTTAAAGAAGAGAGAGGTTATTGTTGCTTGGGCCACTTTTCAAGAAGCAGTTGTGGTGTCGGCAAGAGAAGGAGTATATATGGTATCCATATTGTCTCCCTCGGAAAAAATCAGAGGCGATATTATACTGAAGACCTGGGAGACTAACATAGTTGAAATTAAAAGAATGGCTAAGGAAGTGAAGAAGGATTGTGAAGAAACTTTTCATTCACTTGACAAAGAGTCATCAGGCCTCAGAAAAGATAATATCTTTGAAGTCTTGGGACAAGTTGATATATCCAAGCATCAACTTAATATCAATACCAACATGGAAGAGGCTCGGGCTAAAATCTTGCAATTAAAACAAATTGATATTACTCATATAGATAGGTGGCTAGTGAAGCCCAGTCTACAGCTACAATATATAGTTTCAGAAGACGAGAGAATGGAAGGTAGAATACCTCAATTAGAAAATAAATTATATATGTTTGAGGCAAATGATTTAAAAAAGTCGTCCAGATTGGTGGTACAATTCGTGGGCATGTGTGTCAAATGTGTTAAGTAGAGAAAAGGCAACACTTCCGGGAACCAATGAGATAACCTGTACACATCATTTGTACAGATCATGATTAGAAGACCAGTTGTTTCTAATATGGAGAACAAGAAGGAAAAACGCCTCCACCAACATAGAGAAGAGACAAGGAAGATGCAAGTGAAGCATTTCAAATTTTACATTTTGTAATTTTACTATTTTATAAATAAGGAGAATTCCAACCGTTTAGGGTTGAGAACCTTTTGTGTAAATACATGTTTCAAATATTGAACAAATGGCCTCTTCTTGCCGAATGTAATTAAGAGAAAATCTCCTTCGTGAGAATTAATACAAGTGCAGACAGAGATTCCAATCTTTTTGTAGTCTGAGTTATGTTTCCCCTTTGTACTCCATATTTTTTGTTTCTTTAAATGTCTCTTTGATAAGTGAGTGTTTACAATTTAGTAACACAGCTACTGTAATCACACCAAACCGGTTATTCATTAAGCAAGTAGTTTTTCCTCTGTATTTGTTGTCAGTAAATGCAAGACCTATAAGCTACTTGGATAACTAAATATTATATCCTTTCAAGAGTGTGTGCTTTCTTTTCTTCTATTGTGAACAGGATAAGATTCATCTCTACATTGATGACTTGTTTTGTTTAACAATTTTGTAAGTTTCTCTCAACTCACCTGATTTCATAAATCGACTCGGACGACAAATTACGGCCTCTGTACTGTTCTGTTTTTATGTTCATTTGAGGAATTAAATCTTATATAATTATCGAAAGAAAAATCACTTCTTAAAATCAACCTTTAGATTTATGATGCCTTGACATTATGCTTCTAAGCCTTAAGTGTAATCTCATGAACAACGGGGGGCTTCTCTATGATTCAATATTTCAAGATTTTCCTGGGAAATTGTAGACAAGGTGGCTGGGACCGTATGAAATCAAGGAATTCCATGATAATGGCACTGTCACTTTAGTTACCATCGAAGGGTATGGTTATCCTTTTCTGGTAAATGGACATTAGCTACGACTCTACCATCAGCCACTTTCAAAAGAATTATTTTTCCAAGAAGTAATGATCCTACTGTTCAGATTTTAGCTGGCTGGGAAGGTAACTGAACAACTTTAGCTCCATGAAATTGTTCTTTTTCCAGCATTGTACATATTGTATATATTTTTCTTTAAATATTTGATTGAGTTTTAAGTTTTTACTTTCTAGGAAAGTCACTATAAAGAGATTTGGAGAACAAAAACTAGAAAGGATGACTGGAATGAAATATAATTAGCACTCTTTTTTTTTCCTTATTCAAACTTCAAATTTCTCTTGTTTCACTTTGAAAAATCCATCAAATATAAACCTTGTTTTATACAGTAGATGAATATGTTATGTTCCGCAGCAAAAAGTCGGGCAACTGCACTAAAGAATGCATGGATATAACTATAGTAAATAGAAATGAATGCATGACACTATAAACCATCCAATATATTGTATTCCCCCAATCATTGAATAAACCTACCCGTAAAATTAAATGAATTTAGTTGATGACCAATCAATCCTAGATTAGCTAAAACAAAAAAAATTGCGGGAGGTATCCAATTACTTAATTAGATGGTTAAATTTGAACAACATCATCTTCTTCTTCGAACGTAATAGTTGTCATTCCCTTTGTTGCAATTGTTGTTCCCTTTGCGGGCAGTGTCGTTCATTCGAACGTAACATCTCTTGTTCCCTTTGTTGTGATTGGTGTTCCCTTTGTGGGCAGTTCTGTTCATTTGAACGTAACAATTGTTGTTCCCTTTGTTGCAAGGCATATTCTTACTACTCATCTCCTTCTACCAAGAACGAAGTAATTTGGGCCTATAGAATTTCTTGTGTAGGTTGTGTCCCTAAAGTCTTTGACTATAAGGAGGTGGTCTCTTTATGCGTCGAGAGATATATTTCAAGCCAAAGAATTATTCCACTGCGTGACCACTCTCTTGTTTCTTTGTCACCTCAGGTCTTCTGCAAGATGTTGAGATTGTCGAAGCCAACATTGACCTTCAGAAGAGAATACTGCAAAGAGTTCCTAAAAAAACATGATAATCAGTTTTGTATGCATGTTCAAGATACAATTAACATCTTAAGGGGTGAGGACCAGAACTCCCAGTGGTCCAAGGCATATTCTTACTACTCATCTCCTTCCACCAAGAATGAATTAATTTGGACCTATGGAATTTCTCGTGTAGGTTGTGTCCCTAAAGTCTTTGACTGTAAGGAGCTGGTCTCTTTGTGCACCGAGAGATATATTTCAAGCCAAAGAATTATTCCACTACGGGACCACTCTCTTATTTCTTTGTCACCTCAGGTCTTCCACAATATGTTGAGATTGTCGAAGCCAACATTGACCTTCAGAAGAGAATACTGCAAGGAGTTCCTAAAAAAGCATGATAATCAGTTTTGTATGCATGTTCAAGAGCTTGTCGATGCCTTCTGCATGTTGTTGCACTATATGAACGACACAGAATTGTATGAATGTTTTTTTTTGTAACTCTTTTACCTATATTTATGAAAAGTATGTTCAATTCTTCGATGCAAAGAACTCAGTCCAATGTCTATGGATAAATATATATTACCCACTATTTTTCTTATAGATTTACTATTAAAAAATTGCCTTGGAATCTTGGTTGGTGCTTCTTTGCTAGATTTAACACCTCTTCTCGTTTGCATGGTTCAATAGTCTCGTAATTCTTAAATATTGTATTGACTCAAGTAAGTTGATCAAATATTAATCATTGAACAATTATATGGCAATGCATTGTGTTGATCACATGAGGCTTCTACGGAAACATAAATGAATTTCACACACAGTTTCAAACCAACATTCAATTCCATTCGTAATGTAGATAGAACATAGCAACACTAATTCATGATGCGGGAGTTGGGGCCCCTCCCAAGAAGTTTCATTCTCATATC
>JASDQU010947926.1:5606-25557 GCA_032191745.1 Picea mariana
GTTATTCATTTGGTGTACCAGACACACACATATGTGTTACATTTGATAAATTCACCACAGTGATTTCTTTAATTTTTGACAACCTCAAATATAATGTTCTTATCTTTCTACAAGTTGTTGTACCATATGATTATGAGCAATGTCCCCTTGGGATGAAAAATTCACCACCTTCACAGGTATCATGTGTTTAGTTAAGTCTTGTTTAAATATGAATTTTTTTATTTATTTACGTTGTTGAATTTTACTTTTTGGTACCAATAAAAATATTATTAATATATATGCATGTTGTTGATCTTTTCTCTAGTTACAAGGCTATTCCAATCCTTGGGAACCTTTCCATGACTCTTGGGTTACTTGTTTCCATGCCATGGGTTATACCATCCCTTGTACAACCCATGGGGGTTTATCACCACTCACCCCAACCATATTTCATATTCCATGCATCCTGATTGGTTGCACTCATAAGATACCCACCTGAACCACCTCTTCCATCACATCCATCCAAAGTGTATGCACCTACATTCCACCCATCCCCACCACCATTTCCATATGCCTCATCCATCGATGTTTCTAAAGTAAACATTTCCTCAGAGCATGTTGCAAAACCGAGCGGACCACTTGCCAAAAAATCTCCACTCTTGCCTGAGTTATTCATGGTGAGATAATGTGTTGATGATCAATTTTTATGTATCATGAATATAATTGATTTTATGCATATTTGTTTAAATTTTATGATTTTATCCTTGTAACTGATGCATGGTGGCATCATTGAGAGATTAGGGTCACAGAAGAGGGTAGAAGTCTCGAGATTGTAAGTATAATTTACTGTGAGTTTTCTTATGTTGAATTACAAAGCATTATTTTGTAAGTATTTTAATTCATTGTGGAAAAAACTTATAATAATATTGTTTCTTTTTCCAGTCTCCAGAGCAATGAACCACATCCAGGTGTAAAACCATTCGAAGTGATTCTTCAAGTAAGAGAAGAAAGATCAATTTCTAGGATTCTCCTGGGGGTGGTGAGGGTGGAAGTGGTCAATGAGTGACTAATGAATGCCATTTTGTATCTAGGACACCATATATATTTCATGAGTGACATTGAGATAGACATGCTTGCTATAAAACAATGGAAATAATAAAATGATAAGCAATTTGTTTCCATGTATCTATTTTTTTAAATTCACCAATCATCTAAGAATTCACTATTAAGTTTATAGAGATTGAAAATTAAGATGATTTTTTATAAGATAATTAATTACAAAGAAAAAAAAATGATTGAAAATATTTTGTTTATTCACTAAAGATTTAGAATGAGTACTTGAATATGCCTCTTTAATAACTTGAAATTGCATCTTTGTATATTCTAATTTTGTTGCAGAGTTGGATACCATATATTACTTATAATTGAACTCGTTGAGGTGCCATTTCTATAACAAATGAAAAAAAAAAAACGAGACTCAGGTGACTTAATTATGATCTTATTTCAAAAATTATGTCACGGTTCCACTAATTAGTTATGGGGGAGCTCTACACATATTTGAATTGGAAGGAGTTATATGTGAACAACTTGTTGAATTTGAAAGGCCATGCTCATCATTCTATATTTAATTTCTGAATATTGTAAACTCCAAGCTAGTCTGTTTCTTCTTCCTCATAATTGGAGTGCAATTCATTTTTAAAAGCAAGTTCTTCCATGAGGGATAGTGACCAGATATCTACTTTTGGATCTAATGGTAGTGTCATGTATATTATCGTGTATATGAGGAGGGGCAAAAGATGAGAGGAAATTTTAAAGTCATAGTAAGGTGTCCATATGAGGGTGTATAGGGGTCATCTATATTTTCCATTAGTGTGTCATTAATGTAACAAATAGTTTCATTTGAATTTAGATGAATTTTTTTATTGGATTATATTTTCCACAATTTTAAATTCACCAATCAAGGTCTTCCAATTTTAACTCAAAATAGAATTAAGTTGTTATACTAAATGATGCTTATTCGTATTTGAACATTGGTCATCCTTATCCATCATTTGTGAACTATCAAGGTCATCGGTGCTTTCACCTAGTTTTGGATGTGACTACAAAATATTGTACTTAGTAGTCCCATCAACCATTTTGTAGTGATTTTTTGCACATTAATAAAATTCACTTATGTTATATTATATTATCTATTATATAGTATTGTGCTATCAATACTTTCACCTGGTCATAGATGTGGTTTTTCTACTAGAGTATATGCACCAATATTTCAACATGGGTCATCCCTACTTTTCATTTGTTGTTATCAAGGTTGTTAATATATCCTACCATATCCTTCACTAAGCTACAATAAATTACTCTATCTAACCCTAAACTAGAATGTCTTATCTTAACCTATCTTACCTAGACTATATTTCACTACCCTGGCCTAACATAACCTAGCTTACTCTAATACATCCTACCCCACCCCCACCCCATCATACCCTAGCTTACCTTAACATAAACCAACCCACCCTAGCTTATATTTCCATATCAAAACCTTACCCAACCTATCCTAAATAAGTACATCTTACCCTAAAATAGCCTAAATCATTACCTAAATTAATATCCTAACTCATTACCTCTTATAACCCCTTATGTGCATCATCTTATTAATATGCAGTGAACATAGAATCAATGATAACTCCACAAATCAATTAGATAGGGATTCCCTTAGTTATCGTAAAATGGGGTGAAAAAACATGTGTTGGGCTAATGGTTCCGACTTTATCTCTCTTTGATGGTTGAAATATAAAAAATAAAAAAATATTTTCATCCCAAATATTATATACACAAACACAATAGTTCAATGTCAAACTTGCTATACTTTAAGCTTAAAATGTGAACCTAAGTCACATGTGACCATGATTTTAGGAAGCAACAGGTAAATGAACCAATGCATATTGAGACCAAAGAGAGGATCCAACTATAGGAGGTAGAAATTATTACCTCCTTCATATATAATCATTATCATTTTTAGGGAATTATTCCCTATCATATTAACAATAAAAAGGAAATACATGAGATATTGAAGAGGGAACATAATACATGGAAGAGGAAGAGGATTAAAGATGCACTTCATAAAACTTTGGAGTTTTGGCAACAAAGACACAACTCTTTGGTAGCATATTGGTAGAATTTTTGGTTAATAAAACACAAAGGTCACTCTAATAGAAAAGATAAATGGATTTTGGCATTCTTGTGTGATAGGTAGAGAGATATTAAAAATAAAGGGGTGGCATGTTTATCTTCAAGACAAATTTGGAAACTGTGGAGGTGATCCAACTAGTTAAATTGCAGCAGATCAATGATTCTTAGTTAGCATAGGTCATGAACATAACAAATATTTTATATTAGTTTGAGGATCTACGTAGACGAAAATACTACATTGACGTGGTGACTTGTCATATAGGACACATCATTGAGGTGGTAAAGTTTTATCACTTTTGTCATGATATGCACAACTAAAAGTTAAAAACACTCAACTTGAAAGGTGGTTTAGTATGGTTAGTGTTCTTTGAATTCATGAAATATGGGTCTTGAAAATTAAATATCAAATTAGGCCTTTCTGTAAGGACCCCTCAGTCGTTACGACTATATGCGATGCAAAGCATGTGCAAATATTTTTTTTTCTATTAAGCACGCAACTAACAATGACAACAATTAATCAACACAACTTGATGATGAACAATACGCCCACATCGAGAAGCACAAGACTCTGGTTAGGTTATCATTCACATCTATCAATTAGGGCGCGCAATGATCCTCTCATCAGGAATCATGCCGTCACATGGCGATAGGCGTGACAATAACCATGGTGCAACATAACATATCTAGACCTTTAACCCAAGAAAAATCCCATGCGCTAGGAGACCAAATTAACTGTCAATAAAAACACGAAGACTATACCCAAGCTCGCCCAATCACAAGTCAACAAGATGCAAGGTGACATCATTCAAATTTTAAATTGCACAACTAACCAAAGGATTTCTTGTTTTCCTACAAGGCAATCATATGTGGTGTAACACCTATGACCAACCACCATTTACAATTCATCGCACAAGGCACGTAGTAACCAATTAATTGTTAAACTATTAATCAATTTAGCTAATAAAATTATTAAACCATCAACTATTAATCTTGTGCAAGCCATTAAACTATTACACAAATAACCATAAACCATTAGTTGTTAAACCATTATGACTGAGTGAAAATGAGTGAGCTATCCCTGTGATGACACATTAATAAAAGTAAATATGCCTAACACATTAACAAAAGTAATATGCGATTACACAATGTTGATAATAATACCTTAATTGTAAAAGAAACAACCAATCTAAACAATTTAACCACAATAGTGGCCCCCCTGCCTTAATTTTAGCTACCGAAGCCATTACATAAAACATTCCTAATTTACAACCTGCCAGCGCTAACCCCTAACAGTAGAAATCTCTTTGTGATTCATTAAGTCTCGGTTTAGTCAATTAAATCGTAGTGAATTGCATTACAATCTCTGGTAATTATTATAGGGTATAAAATTCTGGGCGCAATCAACCAAGATTCTAGGATAGAAAATTACCTTACGAGCGGTCAGTGAGGGCGAATCTCAACAAGGAAAAAACTAAAATTAAATGTGGATTATAAATCCATAATATGTAGTTTGACTGGTCGGCTCTCACCAGAGAGACCCAGTTTCAAGTCCCCGCAATGGAATATGTTTATATGTGACGACCCCAATCGTTGCGACTACACACGAAGCAGAAAGTGAATTTTTTTTTTTGGCAAGAAGGAAAAGACAACAACAGTTGAACCACACAGCCTGACGACGAACACACACGCGCAAGTCAGGCAATAGACAACAACGACTCAACGAACATGACAACACCTACAAGCTAAAGGACAACATCCACCATCCTGACACAATGGCCTCAATGACCGGTAACTAGAAACTCGATGGTGCGCAACCAAGCGCATGAAGGCGTTACATCCTAAGCGCTAACATAAAATTACAATGATAAAAAACAACCACAACGGGAAGCATCGACTCCGACCAAGTTATCATTCATCTCTATCCAATAGGGCGCGCCATGATCCCCTCATCTGGAATCATGTCGTTCCTAGGTGATAGACACGACAATAACCTTGGCGCAACATAACCTAACTCGACCAAGGACTCAAGAAGGACTAGCATGCTAGGAGCCGAATAACTGACAAGAAGACTACACCTATACCCCCAAGCAACAGGTCAACAAGACACAGATAACAACACTCGAAATAAAATTGCATGAATGAACGGAGGATTCGTGTTTCCTACAAGGCAATTTGTATGGTGAAATGTCGATGACCAACCGCCCCTCCCAAATAGACCTCTTTAACTGTTGAACTATTAATCATTTCGGCTAAAAACTAAAAGGCCTTCAACCACTAACCTGATGTAGGCTATTAACTAAAACACCAAAAACCATTAACATCTAAGTTAGAGACTCAAAAATCAATGCAACTAAGTATCAATGAATCCTTAACATAAGAATCATTGTCATAATTACTGATTTATACGTATTTCATAGCTTTCATAAGATCAAACATATATTATTATTACATCATGATTATATGTATGTAGATATAGAGGATTCATTCATAAATGTAGAGATTGATTCCTCCTCTGATTATTAATGAGTGAGGTAGTTGATATACCTTTAGTATTACAAGGAAGAAGATACGATATATATATATTTGCGTAAATATTACTAGAATCTAGTAATGTATAGTTGTGAAATACCTTTCAAGGGAGGTTTTAGATGCTATAACATTTCGGTAATAGATATTAGAGAAGGAAATCGATATCCTAAAGTTGCTAAAATAAAAAATACTATTTAAACCCAATCCATTCGCTACCGAAGAATAGCTTAAGTGGCTGTCTGTGAATAAAGTCATGATGTTTATCAAAGATATGGTATTCACTGTCATAAAAAACGGTTGTCTATCCAGTAAAAATTGTTACCGAACCCATAAAAAAAACTAGGAGTCTATTATAAAAATTGTTGTCGGTTATGTATAGTGGTTGTTCCACATAACAATATTAATATCTCTAATAATATGCAAATCGTAATGATAATTAAGCTGTCCCACTCATGCTGTCCTTTCAATCTATAAAATAAAATCGTAGTAAAACTCTCCGTAATAAATTCGCTACCCGGGGAGATATGAATCTCTGTCCCTCATCAAGACGCTGTCTAGGTCATAAAACGTAGTCGCCATTCATGTAGTCTAAAATCATGGTGAAAATTTTGGGGCCATTATAATGCCACCTGCTACACCATCCCAACACCACCAGAAGTGCAGTAGAAATGCCACGCCTTTACTTAGTGGAAACGCCCCCAATACGCAGTAGAAACACCACGATTGGCACAACCCAACGCAACCACCCATTCATTGTCCTTCCATTATATAAATTCTCTCTTGTAATAACCGGTTTGTTATACAAATGGCTGCCAAAATATAAATGTTGTACATCAATACCATAATGGTGGTCTAGCTGAATATATAGGATGATAACACGGTCAACACATAATTAATCAAATTAAATAAATCGTTGTCTACATTCGAACGACAGATCATCAAATCAATTTAGAATGCTATTGCTGTAATAGACAACGTCGTTGCTGTCAATAGCATAAATCACTATATAAGAACTATCAATGATAACACAATTTCGTTGTAATTGATCGAAACAAATATATAATAATTGTGCTAATTAAACAGGAGAGACCACCATTAATTCACTGTCTTACTATTTGATTTGTCGAGTTCTATTGCTGACAGTCACTTAGTTTTAACCTCCAAGTCACTGGGTTCAATCAGAGAAAGATGGCTGAGTTTTATCATATAAAGGGAGCTGAGTTTGTTAATGAAAATCACAGTCCAAAATAGTAAAAAAAAACATATTGAAATTGCACTCAACAGGGTAAAGGAGTGAAGGTTTGAGTCAATGGAACAGTAACAAAAATTACAGCATAGATTCGCCATTAATAAAGGTAACGGTTGCAGTCTAAAAACAAAGTGAAGATTGCATAGTATCCCTAGTAATATCTCCCAGCCATTACACAAAAAAAAACGTAGTCCAAATAATTTATAAACTGTCATTCGAGTGGGCAAATACAATTCGTCTTAAAATATATTAAAGTGCATAAGTAAAATCACCAGCCATAGGTGTAGAAACGTAAGGTAAATTCAGAGAGTAATGGGTAGACTGGATGTAACAAAACCCACACAGTAAATTTGCGAGGAAAAACATAAAAAACCAGACTTAAATCATTGCCAGGAGGGGTATTAAAAATGCAGAGTTACTTCACCAGGAAATGCATCAAACGCAGGGATCAACATGGAGGATCATAAGCGATTCATTGCGGGAAAGAAAAACAATCGCAGAGGTAATCAGTCGCAACAAGGCGCAAGAGAATCACTCACTCAGGAACAATCACAGGGGTAGACAGTTAGGAAAAACATCCTTCGTTCATCATCCACACACAGAAAAGCAGGGCATTAGAATCTATAAGTCGATGTGCACCGGAGTGACGACTGCCGATTCAGCTCCTGGTTGACTGCTCAGGCATGGAATGAAGAACTAGGAATGAGGATGAATACCAGGAATAAACTCTTTATAAAAATCAATTAAAACCAACAAGACAGTCACAACATCAAGGATCGAATGCCAATGGAATCAAGTCAAGCAACGAGCTTAAGGCTATGGAGAAAATTAATTTCTCAATGAAAATGCTAAGTCAAACAACTTCTTTACACAGTTAAAAGTACAGAATTGAAAGTGTAAAGTCAATAATAATCTACCATGCAGAATAAGAGCATGGGTACCGTAGCACAAGTCATTCTCTCCGAGTCATTGTCCTGTGCGCTCTGTGCAGCTCTTGATTTTCGACCGATGAGACTTCACTGGTACCTCCTAGGGGTATTCTTATTCCCCCTTAACCCCCCGAGCCACAAAGGGGCCATGCAGACTAAACCAGAGAACAACTAGCTTCCAACTCACCTCTTAAGGCCAAGCTACCACTCCTCACCGAGTTGGGTATCCCAACTTCCATAAGATAATTTAGTCAAGTCTAAAATTCTGCTGTGTAACGTTACACATAACAGAAGAGATCCATCCTTCTCCTCCTCCCTCCTTTATATAGAATTTCTAAGTCACTTCTTTCCAAAATTTCCATTTAATTTATTGTTCAATAATTTAATTCAGAAAAATCCTCCCCATACATGTGTCACCCATCCCCTTCATTGCATCAGAAATTAATTTCATTAATTAATTATTTACTCCTATTTCCCTCAC
This sequence comes from Picea mariana, assembly GCA_032191745.1. NCBI lineage: Eukaryota > Viridiplantae > Streptophyta > Pinopsida > Pinales > Pinaceae > Picea > Picea mariana. Next base: position 13,963 of record JASDQU010947926.1, read on the forward strand.
CCACCTAAAAGAATTCCTAGAATCACTCCTAGGTGTCCTCATATTCCCTTAGACATTTTAATGACTTACCCCCTTTACTAATTACTAGTTGAGTTCAATTTAAAAAGTTCTTAAAGGCAATATACCTTACTAAGTTAGTCATTCTTCTTTTTACTTATGTTTCCTTTTCTCTTTATGTTTCCCCCCTTTTTCCCTTAGTTTCCTAATTCTTTTAGATTTCCCTCTTTCCCTTTTTATCTAAAACTCAAATTAGCAAGTGTAGGAAATTACCCTTTTCCCCTTTTTCTTTTTAATTAATTTTTTTTTATTAGCATATGTAACAAAACAATCAATCCCCCCTCCCCCCTTTTTAAAATTTAATCCCCCAAATTAATTTGATTTTAATAATTTAATCAAATGCCTTAGCCCCTTTTGTCACATGTTTATAGATTATTATTATTATTATTATTATTATTATTATTACCACAAGTATTACTTTAGACCTAGATTTTACTTTTCAAGGCTAGGTGAAATTTTAATTAGGGAAAATTTGTTTTTAAAACTTTCTCATCACAACATTCGTTTTAAGGCCATCTAGGTTTATTCATTTATTAATTAACAACATGACCTGCCCTTTAGGATGCACTAGGTTCTCCAAGGGTGCCACTCACCTCATTCTATTTCCCTTGCATGGCTTGCCTTTCAGGATGCACTACGTGCTCCAAGGGTGCCACTCACCTCTTTCCATTTTTCTTGCGCGACGTGGCCTTCAGGATGCACTCCGTCATCCAAGGGTGCGACTCACCTCTTTCTGTTTCCCTTGTGTGATGTGCCCTTCAGGACACACTACATGCTCCAAGGGTGCCACTCACCTCTTTCCATTTTTCTTGCACGACGTGGCCTTTAGGATGCACTTCGTCATCCAAGGGTGCCACTCACCTCTTTCTGTTTCCCTTGCGCGATGTTCCCTTCAGGATGCACTACGCGCTCTAAGGGTGCCACTCACCTCTTTCTGTTTTTCTTGCATGACATTACCTTCAGGACACACTCCGTGCTCCAAGGGTGCCACTCACCTCTTGACTGAATTTGTAGACATAAAAAACCCCTGTAGTCAATACTCCATCAGGTGATCTTATGGGAGACTAAGGGCCTCTAAGGAATAATTCCTCTACCTTATTGCGTGCCCTTTAGAATCATCGTGAGTTACTGTCGCGGTAGGCCCTCACGGCATCGTGGGTCTTCTCAATCTAGGTAATCGTTAACCTATAGTTCGAGCCATGACGAGAGTGCTAGTAGGCTATGATAGGGATGTTGTCCACACCTCTCTCTCAACATTTCTAGTAGTCGTGCGTGGCACCTCTACTCCACATGTGAGTCTAGTCGACAAGCTATCGCCATCCTGCATCATCAACGAATCATGTCAGAATAAAATCCATAATCATAACATCTAATTAGATGCACATATGTCATATATACAACAATCCAACCCCAATAGTCCACTCCCTGACTCGATCCAGAGTCCAAGGGTTTCATCAATGCCTCAACATCCTCGAGGTTCAAATCTTGCACATTTAAGAGAACCAAGTCAATATCACTTGTCTATGTCAATACAACAAAATAACATATAATCACATCCATAATGCCTCATAATCATAATCAAACGACCAATAGTATAATAATTTGGATCACTTGCAAGCAAGTGTCCTCAAAGAATATGTTCGCTTAGTGCATGCAAGAGTGGGATGTTACATTATATCTAAACCCTTTTTGCAGTAACCAAAACGATTTCATAGCAAGGAAGGCGTTCTCATTGTTTTATTCTTGTAGTAAATGGTTGGATGTTCTGGGTGAGTTGTCGTGCCATTTTCAAGAAATTTTGTATATTATTGTTTTAAATAGGAATTGAATATACAGCAAGGAGTGCGAGCATTCAGAACCCGTTCTCTGTCAATATCAACCTTAAAAAAAACCATAATGCCATTGTTCTTCGTCCGGAAGCCCAGTTACTACACCTATCAAAACGATTTGTCATACAAGCGTTTTAACAGAAATTTGCATCCAGATCTTCTCCGTGGAGAACAAATAATGGAACAACACAAAATTATCAGAATCTTCCCTACAATGTTTGGCTAGTTGTTGTGTCTAGTATCCTCAATGGGTGTTAATCATATGCTCTATCGGTTAGTGGCTGAGAGATGGGTGTTAATCATATGAGCTATTACTCTTAGGAATTAAAACCCAAAAGACAACATTAAATGATCCTAGAGCTTTACTTGAGCTCTTTAGCTCCATTGTCACCCATTAGGAAGTCCTCTTATACCATCTCTTAAAATACTATATACAATTCCATAGGAAAACCATCCATCCCTATATTTTTATCTCATTTAAAATATGATAGGAATGCCTTTAACTATTTTTGTTAGATCTTCCATTAATATTTAATTGTGTAGGTAATTTACAATCCTTGGGAAATAAAAATAATGTTTTTACTATCTTTGCAATATTAATTCCATTTGGGTGTGTACAGATGAGACTCTTTGATTGAAATTCTTAGAAAATTTTCCATTAAAAGTTGAACGTTGATCCCACACAGTAAATAAAAGAAACGTTGATATCTCACAGTAAATAAAAGAAACAATGATCCCTCACAGTAAATAAAAGAAACAATGATCCCTCATAGTAAATAAAATAAACACAGTAATTCACACAGTAATAAAAACACATGAGAAAAGAAAAACAAAGAATAAGGAAAAACAAAACAGAAAAGAAAAACGTAGAATAAGGAAAATCACAGCAATAAAAGCGTAGTTGTTGGTCACAGAGGAGATAAATGTTGGTGAACTAGAGAGAAATTGCCAAATAATTGTGTGGAAGCATGAGTTGCAGAGAATAAATCACAACAATCACAGAGACTAAGGAGGGAATAAACGCCCGAGAGAGAATTCCTTGCTGACAGAGAAAATATCCTACACTTATTAACCATGCACTAGAAAGCAGGTCATTTGAATCTAAATATTTAATACCAGGGTGAAATAATGTCGATTTGGATCCTGGTCGGCTGCTCAGGAACGAACTAATAACTTAAAGGATAAAGAAACGAAAGATAAAAACACAAATTTTCTTTGTATTAAAAAAACTAAAAACAAACGCAGAGAAGTCATTTTCATTCATATTTTGGGTTCACCATTGGAAATCAAATCAAGAGTAAAATGAGCATAAGGCTGGGATAACTTTGAATTCTCTAATCATAAAATGCTGGACTTATCAAGACAATTCACTAAAAGGAAAAAATAAATCTCTGGATAGTATTACGCTAAATAAAACGTAAAATTTAACACAATAGAAGTACCTTAACTGAAGGTGCAAGAGCATAATTTAACTACCCTTTAACCAATTTCACAAGCGTAAATTGCCAAGAAAAAAAATTAAATAAATTTTTAACACAGTGATTCATGCGTTCTTTCGATGTTAGAGAGAAGCATATACCAAGAATTTGACTACATTAAATACAAATATAAACATACATACTGTAGCCAAATGCGAATGCTCCATCCAGCTCCCGCTTGCCAATCGATGTGACCTCACCAGTACCTCCCAGCCAATGCTAGGGGTAATATTATTCCCCCTGAGCCCCTCGAGCCACAAAGGGGACACACAAATGATACCAGAGAATGCTAGCACCCAACTTGCCTCGCAAGGTCGAGATACCACTCATTACCTGAGCTAGGTATCCCAACTCCCACAAGAGAAAGTTCATTCAAGATGAAATTTCAACAGCGTAATGTTACGCAAGCTAGATGTGATCTATACTCCTCCACTGCCATCCTTTTTATAGAGTTTCTTAGTCATTAGTTTCCCAAACCCTCATTATATTCCTTTTTCATTTATTTAATAAGGGAAAACCTCCCCCGTACACATGTCACCCAATCCCCTAGTTGCACCAGAAAATCAATTTATTAATTAATTAAATATTCCTATTTACCTCACCCGCTCAAAATCATTCCTAAAAACGATTCTCGGTGTCCCATTATTCCCTTACAATTCTTAAATGACTTACACCTTACTTAATTCATAGTTGAGTTCATAAATAAAAAGTTCCAAAGGATGGATTTCTTACTAAGTTAGACATTCTCCTTTTTCTTTAAGTTTCCTCTTTTCCTTAGGTTTCTCCCTTTTATTTAAGTTTCCCTTTTTCTTAAAGTTTCCCCTTTTTATAACTAAGTTTAGAATTAACAGGTTTAGACAAAAACAACCAAATATCCCTTTTATTAATTAAACCTTTATTAAAATTTCCACTTTAATTATTAATGCTTGTATTTTCTTTACCCCCTTCTTGTTATATGTCTAATTAGTTTTTTTTCTAAGGTTCTACTTAGACCTAGGTTCTCAATTCACTAGGCTTGGTGACATTTCTTAAGGGAAGGATTAGTTATTAATCTTTACTTATCACAACATTCATTTTATGGCCAAACAGTTCCTAAGGAGACATAGTTTTCTAGGCACTAGGTTTATTAATTTACCATAGTTAAAATCACGATGTGCCCTTCAAGATGCACTATGTTCTCCAAGGGTGCCACTCGCCTCTTTCTGTTTTCTTTGCGCGAAATTCCCTTCAAGGCGCACTACGTGCTCCAAGGGTTCCACTCGCCTCTTGACTGAATTTGGTAGACGTCAAACCCCTAGAGTCAATACTCCGCCAAGTGATCTTGTGAAAGACTAAGGGCCTCTAACAAATAAGCACCCTTCCTTATTGTTCACCCCTTAGAATTATCGTGATCAACTATCAAAGACTTCCCTCACGACATCGTGGGTCTTCTCGAACTATGTAATCATTAACCTACAGTTCGAGCCACGATGAGAGTGCTAGTAGGCTGTGGTAGGGTTGTTGCCATGCCTCTCTCTCAATGTCTCGGGTTGTCATGCATGACCTCTCTACTCCAAATGTGAGTCTGGTCGACATGATATCATCATCCTCCATCCATCAACGAATCATGTCAGCAATAATAATAAACATCATAACATTTAATTGTATGTACATATGTCACATCAACGCATTCAAACCCTAACGGTCCACTCCCTGAGTCTATTCAGAGTCCACAGAGTTTCATCGATGCCTTGACATCCTCAACATCCATAGTCCTGCACACTCAGGATAATCCATTCAATAACACATGTTGATGTAAATACAAACAAAACCACATAACATCAAATTCACAATGTCTTATAATCATAATCAAAACAACCAATAGTATAATGACCCGGATTATTTGCACGCAAGTGTCCTCAAAGAATAAGTCCGCTCAATGCGTGCAAGAACATGATGTTACACTTTCCAAGTGGACTAATTAAGTGAAATATGCATGTATTATTCTTGTATTTATTATTCAATTATGTTTTTCAACTATGGTTATGTGTAATTTAAAAATCCTTCACGGAATATTATAGTGACAGTTTTGAATTTTTGAAAACAATTTTGTTTTTTGGTCATGATCCAAACATGGATGTTGGTAGAAAAAACAATGTCAACAATTGGATTAAATTTATCTTTCATGGAAATTAAAGTTAACATTGGGGTGAAATCATGAAGATGGGTGTTTTTTCTTGTTTTATGAGAAAAAAAACTATATTTTCAGAAATTCTTCAACTTCCGGCATACAATTTTTTTTTTTAAATTTAGAATTTCACTTTACTGTAAAAACAAAACTTGTGAAGACTTTTGTTATCTTTCCAATGACTATTTTTGAATTTTGTTTTATTGATATTTGATATGTCAATTTGATAATTGTTTAACATTATGTTCCTTAAATATGAAAGAAATGATAATGAGTTATTTTTCCCCCCAACAATGTATCTATTATTAATTTTTTTTTTTAACAAACGAAAAATACTGCAACAATCTACAAAGACTCTATTTTATCATGACTATAATTTTGAATATAACATATGAATATTATAATTTCTAGAATTGTTTTAAGTTGACCAAGATGAAAATGTTGTAGATTTTAAACACATGTTTTCCCCCACCTTGTATCAATCTTAATTTTTACTTAAAAGTAAAATCTAAAAATACACTTTTGAAAAGAACAGTTTAAGGATTATGAATATAAAATTTTCTAAATTTTTCACTATGTATTTTTAGAGATACAAATATTTCATTTAACTGAACCATAATGTCAACTGAAAATATTATGCAGTGGATTTTTTTTTAAATTAAATAAAATTAGATAAAAAATAATGAAAATGAAAACAAATTATAGGAATTGAAAGTAGATTCAATTTTGCAAATGCTGGTGTCATTTTTGAAACCAAATTTTGAGTATTTGTAGAAGTCCAAAACCTCCAAAGGTTAGGTAAGTTAGAGGGAGTTCTCTAGTTCCCGCAAACAATCCCATTCGCTAGTTTTCAGGCGAAAAACATTTCTTTCGGCCGAAAAACGTAATTCTAACGGAATCTATCAAAATTAAACGGTTTCCTAGCTTTTTGGCCGAAAAAACCTTTTTTCGGATGGAAAAAATGACAAGACACATCATAACGTTTCATTTCACGCCAAATCATATAAATATGCTTTCAGCCAAATACATTTAACACAATTCATCACTTTTTTCATGGTTTTCTAGAGCACCTAAACAAAGTTTCAAGTCATCTTTTTCATTTTTGTTGAACAAGATAACTGATGTTTATTCAAGTTTTTATTGGAATAACAATTTATATATTAAAATCTAAATGTTGAGCATTTTTTCAAGGTGAAGCCTTTGTTGAACATAAAATTATTGATATTATTTTTTAATAATTTTTGTGACAATGAAGTTTTTCTAAGACTATTATGAAATGTTGATTTTGTTAAAAACTTTTACAGATAACTATACTCATGGGAAAAAAAAGTTTGCGCAAGAGAAAATTTGATCAGACTGGAGATGAAACTCACCATAGCGATGAAAGGAAAGAGCAGTATTGGAGAAATAAATGAGAACATGCAAATATTGAAGAAAGAAATGATGATAATGTAAGTAGAGATTTTCAACAAGAAGAAGTCCAACCAACTATGCATGCACATATTGTCTATTTTAAAAGTATAGAATTCAATTTAAAATATTGTTTAATATAATTGATTGTAATTACAATTTGATGTTTTTCAAAAAACATAAATAGATTTGTCTCATAATGTTGATGAAGATGTTGAAACCGAAATTGAAGCAGAAGATGAATCACCTATAGGTTTCTACATAAATTTAGATAATTAAAGATGAACACTTGTATATAGTTTAGTGAATTTATGTTTGGGTTTTGTTTTTTAATATAAACTTTAAATTGAAATATGCAGGAGAATCTATCAACATTGATGATGAAATATTAGAAAATGTTGATACTGACAAATTTGGGAAGAAAGAAGATAAGCATTATATAAGATATCGAACTAAGAATATGTATAATACTCTTTTCAAAGAAGAATTAGTAACAATACAAGCTCAAATTTTACTCTGTCTAATAAAGTCAAGAAAGTTAAAAGAAGCTACATCATTATTGGGTATTCAAAAGTCAACAAAAGATACAAAGGTGCAGCAAAATGTCTTTGACAGTATAACTAGTGTATTAAAAGCTTTTGGAAAATCTCGAAAAAAAGATGTCAGTGTTGCACGTTCAGTGATACAAACAATGGTTGTTTCATCTAGGAATATAAAAAATTGCTTCACACAATACATGACAAAAATGATGAGAATGTCAATAAAAACACTTTAAAAACACAGAAAATTTCGATTGCAAATAAATGCAAATGATGAACTTGCTTGTTGGACAATGATTTGTAGACAACCCTACAAAGATAGACTTGCAAAACATGTTAAATAAATGGCCCGTAATTGTTGGTTGACAGAATCTTGTGTTTCACCACATACAAGGGATGTGTTGTGACAAATAATAACACAAAAACAATATGAAGAACATCCAACACATATATTGCCAATGACACAAATAAAATTGTTCAATAAGTTCAAAGAAGAGCACAAAAAAGTTAAAACTTCCATCAATACATTTGTGCAACAAAAACCATGGTTTTTTAGACCCATCATTGTTCATGATACTTGTTGTTGTTATCATGTGGAATTTGAGTTATATTACGATGTTTTTCTTGATTTTGGTAAAACTTTATGGCCAAGTTCACCTCCTCCTTCCACATTCCATTCTTTTATATATGAAATTCTATGTGAAAGAGAAGGTGATGAATTATTTTACCAAAAAGATGTGTTGGTGGAAAGAAATGTGATCGTTATGGAAATCTAAGTTTGTTTCACTCAAAGTGTCTTATTGATATGAATGATTAATCATTTTCTAATATAACAATCAATTGGAAGAGATATGAATATATCAACAACATAGCTCCACATTCTTCAAATGTTATTTCCAAAAGGATTGATTTGATAGTAGATAAAATCTGTGTCATAGATTTTTTGAAGAAGTTTGAGGAAGAAATTTATAAATACATGAAGCATTCACATAGAGCTCAATGGAAAGACATACAATTCAAAAAATACCGTGAAGTGTTTGCACTAGGGAAAATTTTGTATGTAGTTGATTTTGCAGAGAATTACACATTCGTTGCACAAAACGAAATGCATAGTGAATATTATCATTCTGATCAAGTCACTATATTTGTCCACATTCTATATAGACATTCTCAATGGATTATTTATAACATATAGAGCACCAACGACAATCAACATGTTATTAAAGAATATCATTTTTATATAAGTGATGATCGAACACACGACACACATTATGTACAACATTGTTTCGATAAATTTTATGATTCATTAAAAGAACACAGGATCAGATTCGATCAACATTGGATATGGTCATATGGGTGTGCTGTTCAGTTCAAATCTTCACGATCATTCTATTGATTGTGTCATCTTCATAAAAAATCAAACATTACACATTGTTGGAATTTTTTTGAGACTGGTCATGGAAAAGGAGAGCACGATGGTGCAGGGGCATGCGTAAAATGAACACTTCAAAGGTATCAGATGAACCCTCATGTCGATCGATTTGAACCCGCTGATCAAGTTGTTGAATGGTGAAAAATGGCGCTAATCCATGAAAATAATCTGTCAAGGGATGTGCACATGTGTGTCTGTATATACATGTTACACATGTACATGGGATATTTTATTCACATGTTCAAATTTATATTCAATCTTCAATAATTTTCTTGAGAGATTTCAAGTTAATAAGTTCTTGTCTTGTGCAGGTTTTTTTGGTATGTTGGAATCCAAAATGTAAATAGATTAATCCCATATGAAGCCGGTACAATACATGGAACACGAAAAATTCATTTAGTTAAAAAAAAACACTATCAAAATGTGTTTTCATTTGATAGAAGAAATGAGTCTTGTTTTTGTTCAGTTTGCATAGAGGACACATAATACATAGAGATTTGCGAAAACAAAAATGAAGAATATGTTAAAGCATGGAGACATACTGAACTTAATATAAAAGGGAAAATGCCACTTGCAAGCTCAGAGGGGATGGAATCAAATGAAACTATAGTTTCTAATCTTTTTAGAGAAGGTAATTTTTAGGTTTAATTTTTTTCAAATAACTTGTAGTTGTATTTGTGTGATAATCTAATATGAACTATTTGTTGTCCAATATATCAAATTATTTATAGGAGATGTCTTTGTCATGGTTTCACCTGTAGACAACACTAGAAACTTGAAATATTATTTGATGTGATGCACAAAACAAAAGATGAGGTTATTAGAAGATTTTGATGATACAAATTTTATATATGAAAGAGGATCCATCGTATTGAAATGATATTTTTTTCAAGAAACCCATCAAACTGATACTCATGTTCACTTTCAAGACTACCGATCAGATGTCATAAGTTTTCAATATAGTCATTTGGTATGTGCAACATGCATAAAGTTAATAGAAGTTCAATCAAGAAAAAAAAAAAAAAGTTAGAAAATGGAAAATGTCCAAAGATGATCATGAATGGATAATTGAAGATGGAATACCATTATGATTTCATTAAACAAATGACATGTACATTCAAAAATTTTATATTATTCATTGAAAGTACACATATTTATGAATATCTAGGATTCTAGAATTATTTCCAGTTTAGTTTACTTTGATGGTCCATTCAATTAACAAAAGTTCTATTTTTGATGAATTATAAAGTTTACCAAGCCTTGATTACAATTTCAGGGAAGAACCTATAGATTGTATCTAGGGAACCTAAATTGACTTATACTTTGGATGATTATACTTTAATCCTACAAATTATCCAGATTGTATACACAAATCCTTTAATGCATGTAATCAATTTACTACATATAGGATTTGCGTTCATTATTTGTAATGATTGTTCAATGCTTTTTCACATGAAGAGGATAACTTCATATCAAAACTAGGACCCATTTCCATGTCATTATAAGGGACTATTGATGGATTTTTTTGGCGTCTAACCAGCTAAGCCAAGAAAAACTGTAAAGACATCTTACAATGTATGATTAACACCCTAATTAAAGAATTCAAGGTAATACATATGATTAACATCCTAATTAAATTTTTTAAAGACATCTTAAAAAGTATCAATTTTAATTATGAAATTGTGAATTTTGTTTCCAAAAGTGTTGATATTATATTAAATTGTTAAATTTCTACATTTAGATTTCAATATCTTGAAGCAAATTGAAAACATAATTGAAATTATGAGCTACTTCAAAAATGTGTATGATGGACCTAACAATACTTATATTCTACACATTAAACACAATTTTCATTGAGTTTGATTGAAAAAAACTTAAGTTGAAAACAAATTTGATTTTGTGGCCTGATAACAAAAAATAAAAAATAACAGGTCATCTACTAAGGCTTGGTTTGCTGCATTTAGATTTTCATAATTTTAATTGAATTAATGGTAGGTGTCATATTAATGGAATTAGTGAATACTTCCAATGTGCAGAGGATTGATAATTTCCATCAACCATTTTCTATCATTTTCGATAAATAAACAATTTATATCAATATAAATTTTAATGAAAATCGCTTACTTATATTAAAATATATTTTAATTTTACATATTAAAATAGGTTCTAAATCATGTTTTTATTTCAATTTTTATTTCAAAGTACATATTTTTATTTCACATTTTCTTGAATAATATATTGAAATATTGAAAAGAAACCAAAGACTAACATAACCAGTTTAGTGTTGCACTGTCATAGTGAATACTTCCATTAATGGTAGGTGTCATATTAATGGCATTAGTGAATATTTCCAATGTGCAGAGGATTGATATTTTCCAGATCAACCATTTTCTACCATTTTCGATACATAAACAATTTATATCAATATAAATTTTAATGAAAATCGCTTACATATATTAAAGTATATTTTAATTTTACATTCCAAATCATGTTTTAATTTAAATTTTGATTACAAAGTACACATTTTTATTTCACATTTTCTTGAATAAATATATTGAAAGCTCGAAAAGAAACCAAAGAGTAACATAACCAGTTTAGTGTTGGAATGTCATTTCATTGTGAAATTTCATAAGAAACTATAAAATTTGATGACTTGTTTGACTATTTTCAACCATATTTCAAA
>JASDQU010947927.1:11669-23133 GCA_032191745.1 Picea mariana
TTACAGTAAAAGAAAAACTTGTGACGAATTTTGTTATCTTTCCACTGACTATTTTTCATTTTTATTTTTATTGATTTGATATGTCAATTGACAGTTGTTTAACAATATGTTCCTTAAACATGAAATGAATGATAATGAGTTATTCCCCTGTTGGCAGCCAATTCACTTTTTTCTAGTGTCTTATAAGTTGCCTACACCAATGTTTTGCAAACATCAATTTTTCGTCGCAATTTTCTAATAAACGACATTTTCATTTCTTGTGACATTTGCACATTTGCCTTCGTTTTGTTTTCACGACTGTAAGCGTGAAAACTTCACCTTTCAAAGTTGCATTGAAGTCGTTATTTGAACTGCCAATATCTCTTTTGTCGATATTCCTATTGCGCTTACCTTTTATTTATCATTATACAACTAACAAGATCCTTTGATCGGTACTCATACTTTGATTGATTGTGTAATTTGGTTTTATTGAGTTTGTAAGGCATTAGCATTTGGACTTGCATTTTATTCGACCTACCTGACCTTTGATTTCATGAAAATGTATAGGGGTTATGATTAATTTTTTTATATATATATGTCTTTTGATATAATCCCTATGTTGATGTTTTCATAACTATTGGTATGTTGAAGACCCATTGGCATATTGGTTAAACGATTGATATGAGCTGTTACAATACATTGGCGCATGGTTAATTATTTGGTTTTGGTTTCAAATTGAATGTTTGATGGTTTAAAACTTTGGCACAACGATTGATTGCACGTTGGTTTATACACTTTCCATTTGATTCATTGGTCGGCTAATTCACATAATTGTCAAACTATGCTATAATGGGTAGTACAGCTATGTAAACCGGCGGTTATACTTTGGTAATAACTCTTTTTCATGGTAGAGATAAACTCCACCACCTTCGCACAATGGCATTCATTCCTATCCCTTACTCATCGTTTACCTCTGTTAGCTCGGATAGCCTTGCATGCATTTCACTCCTGTGTGTGCTATGACTCAAGCCCTGGACTTACTATGCACTTGGCTCCATGGCACCAGTCGTGGGAATCGAGCCAAATGGAAACCAAGCCTTGTTAATGTTTGACAATGCCTGGAAAGACCTAGAGGCTAACGGTTGGCTCACCTTCGTGTAGAGATTTGAGGGTTTTAACCTATTCATGGCACAACAATTCGCTTTAACTTTCGATGGCTGTAGAGCAAAGGTGGGAGATATCCAGTTGGAAATCGATGAGGGATTTATCAGTTCTGCTACAGGGTTACCTGCCACGGGCTAGCGTTGGTTCAAAAATTCGAAAGTAGAAGAGGTTCCATGTCCGCTGTTTTTTCTCTCACGCAAAGTCACTTCTTGTGACAGAGGTATGCCCATATCTATGCTAAAACCATGATGGAATGATCTTTTCATGCTAGTCAAGCAGTTCGTGACCTATGAAGGTCGATACAGACTCGTTTTTCTCTACCACCTACGATTGCTAATGCATTTTATAGGGTACCCGGTGAACATGCCTTTCTACTTTCATCACAACTTATATAAAATGTCGAAAAGTTTTAAAAAGGAGAAGGCTGACAATAGCCTGTTCCACCATGGGCTTATTAAACTTATTGTTGTTTATCATTTGAGTTTACATGGTGATAGTTGGACAACTTTCGTCTCTCGAAATGGTTTCGAGGACACAAATCTTATATAGGTCGACAATCCTGTGGTGAGTGAAGTCAAGGCTGGACCACCCATGCCCTTCCATATCCTATTTCCCACCCCTAAGCCTTCGGTCGACCCACCTATTGACTTACCAGACATTGGAACTGAAACAGCCTATAAGAATAAAACCTAAGGCAAACCCTACTACTAATGCCAAGGGTAAAAAGAACACTAGGCTCATTTCAAGGATGGATAGAACCAAATCTAAAGCCTCTACTGAGTCAAAGCCTATAATCCTTAGTGAGGATTCTGACTTGGACATAGAACATTTTTTAGCCGATGAGTACCCGTACTCACAGGTTTTATGCCCCGAACCACCTTATAGTTTCATGAAAAATCTTCCCCCTGCCTAAAAGATAATCCTGGCTACCCTGGTATTAAATTTCTTAGCGAAACCCTTAGCCATATGTCCAAACCCTCGCCTGCTCTTACGAAACCCGAAAAACCTTCCTGTGACCAATGCGAGTTATGGTTGGAACGATACTACATTGATGCTCCTCTACTCCAATCGAAAATTCAATCACTGGAAGATCAAACTGAAGTATTGACCAATCAAAGAGACAAGCTCCAAGAAATTGATAAGAASCAGAAGACAACAGGCTCCATCCTTTTCAAGAATGTTGAATCGGCCACAGTCGTTATCARCTCTAAATTGTTGTGACCAAGCCATCTGCTCACAGGTATGAATTTTGAAATTGTTTTAGTTTTGTGAGTCACCATGAGTAATATAGTATTTGAAATTTGATCTTCGAATAGCTTTGTTTGTATTTCGAAATGGCTTTCGCATAATGTGTTCACCCTGTATATTGTGTTGCTTTGCTAAAATAGATGGAATTTCATTTTAAATTCACGAGTTGATCATTCCCAGTATAGCCATCGATAGATTTTTATTAGATTTGGATGGTTTTCGTTTGGATTTGATTTGTTGGTTTGCCCGATTAAGTTAACGAAACTGATCATTTGTTTTCAATTGAATTTGTTCTGTATCTACTCTGAATAGGAATTTTTTCACACTCAATTTAGAATGCGATCATGTTTGGATTTGATTTCGTTATGGTTTGCATACTGTGACTGGTAAACGATTTTAATGATTTTGGTTGTTACGATATGTTATGTCATGTAATCTTCTAATATCGGGAATACCACTCTGTTCAATTTAGTTTGGAAAGAATGACTCTGTTTTTATAAAACAATGCTCTCATTTAAGTCCGTGCAAATGTGCCCGAATCATGGAATGGATTTGATTCATGACAACTATGATAAACCCCAGCCGATTGATTTGCCTGATTGGATTGTTGTTAGATTCGTATCATAAATGAATGCTCTGTTTGATTTTGATTTGTAAAATGAGTTGGTTAAATCCAGATCGACGATTGGTATATATGTTAAATCCGGTTATAATTCATTTAAAAGAAATGATTTTGATCAGGGTAGATCGATCTTTTCGATCCATTTGGCTAATAACAAACGAGCGACATTTGTTACGAACTCTGTTACTAATTGATTGATCCTGTTACGATTTCATTTGTGGACAGTTACACGCCAGTGTGGGTTTAATTCGCTTATGGTTTAAATCGTTTGCTATGTCGTTACAACTATAACGATTGGAAAATGATTTTGTTTGGATTCGATCATATCTCCTGTTTAACCATTACTTATGATTTGTTTTGATTACATCGGCTTCAATTGGATATCAAACGATTTCATAACTATTGATTATTATTCTGTTCATTCGATTTTGTGGTAACAAGAAACAGAGTACACCTATCTCTGTATTCAGTTGAATGATTTTGATCCTGTTTGATTTCAAATGGTATAACAATTTCAAATTGAATAATTCATTTTCAAATAGTTATTGGATGATAATTGAATTTAATTTCCTTATAAGATTTTTAATCGATTCTGATGTTGATTCTGTGTCTTATTTAGACTAGCTACAGAATCGCAAGATTCTGTAGCTAGTCTATAGGATCAAATTTTTATTATTTTATTAATAAAGAATCCTTCTAACTTGTTCATTTTTGGTCCTTTTCAGGTAAATTCGAATTGCATGGGACATGCTGGGCAGTTTAGGGGATATTTGCATGTTTTAGTTTATTGTAGTTTCCTAGTTTAGTTAGACTTGGGATATCTTCCCAAATTTATGTAAACAGTTTTGATAACTTCCACAGGGAGGTTTTACCCTGTGGAAAAACTTATAAATACTTATTATTTTTGTAATAAGGACCATCCTCGCTTGTAGGAGAACCAGGATTATGGATATCTAATACAAACTGAGACATAAGTTGATGTTCTACTACAACTTTCGCTTTCAAAATATCAATCTTTTGTTTCATGTTTATGTTTATCAATTTGCATTAGATTAATGACTACTTTAGCTATCATAGTCTTTTGCAGAATGATATAAATTAATTAATGTTCCATCCATATCTGATTTCTCCCATTACTTAAAAATACAACAATTATTTGATTCATTTTATGAATGACAGATTTCTCTTCTTCATCAATTGAATTATTTTGTATAAGTCTTTGCATACAGGTTTACCTAATTGTGGAGATTTATAAATCATATGATTGTTGTGATTTTTATGTCTTGTTTGTCTTGTAAACCAACTTAAAGAGCACTGCATCTATTGTTTACGATAAGCTTCTGGATTATTCGGTGCGGGTTTCCTCCCTCCGATCAGCTTAGAAGATCATCATACATAGGACAAATCTGGAGCATTTCTCCAGGTCAGTTCGTAATTTATTTTTGTTAGTATAATATTAAGATTTTAGTTAGTTATATTTGTAGTTTAGATTAGTGTTTTAGTTAAGTTAGTTTTCTGTTTTATTWCTTGTTCATAAAATTACAAAAATTAAAAATATCTTTTTCTGTCATCAGGGYAGAATATAAATGAWTTTTTCAGGTTTTATCTAAATCTGTAWATTGTAGATATTATATATTTTGTGAATAAGTTCTRTTTYAGYTAGTAGTTAGATATTTAATTAGTTAGAGTTATTTTAGTAGTAKTTAATAGATTGTATATATAGAAATAGTTAGATTARTTTAGTTTGTTTTAATAATTAGTTTTAGTCTAGTTTGTTTAATATTTAGCTTTAGTTAGATTAGTTTATTAGTTTGTTTCTTTTTGTTTTTGTTAGTTTAGTTAGTTTAGAATAGTTTTTCTTTTGTTTTCTTAAGACCTTAGATCGGCTAACGGAGCCGCTAAACCCGTCAGGGTGGTTCATTCCAAATGGCTTGGGTTATTAGACAACCCTGGACCGGTTCCACTCTCTCAGTTGACGGACGGTCGATTTCACCCGTCAACATCCCCCTACCCTAGCAATGTATCTATTATCAAAATTTTCTTTTTGACAAATGAAATATACTGCAACAATATACAAAGACTCTATTTTATTATGACTATAATTTTGAATCTAACAGATGAATATTATCATTTCTAGAATTCTTTGAAGTTGACCAAGCTCAAAACAATGTAGATTTTAAACACATGTTTTCCCCCACCTTGAATCTATCTTAATTTTTACTTAAAAGAAAAATCTAAAAATAGCCTTTTGAAAATAATAGTTTAAGGATTATGAATATAAATTTTTCTAAATTTTTCACTGTGTATTTTTAGAGATACGGATATTTCATTTCATTGAATCATAATCTCGTCTGAAAATATTATGCATTGATTTTTTTTTTTAAATTAAATAAAGTTAGATAAAAATAATGAAAATGAAAACAAATTATATCGATTGAAAGTAGATTCAATTTTGCAAATGTTGTTATCATTTTCAAAACTAAATTCTGAGTATTTGTAGGAGTCCGCAACCTCCAAAGTTCAGGTAAGATAGAGGGAATTATCTGGTTCCTGCAAACAATCCCATTCACTATTTTTCGGCCAAAAAATGTAATTCTAACGGAATCCATTCAAATTAAATGGTTTCCTAGATTTTCGACTGAAAAAACCTTTTTTYAGCCAAAAGATGGGKGACAGAATTCCGTCAGCCAGAAATAWTGAAGAGACATGTATCGTTTCACTTCGCACCAAATCGTATAAATACGCTTTCGGTYGAATACATTTAACACAATTCACTCKCTTGTTTCATGGTTTTCTAGAGMACCTAAACAAAGTTTCGAATAATATTTTTTGTTTTTGTTCAACAAGRTAATTGATGTTTYGAATGCAATTTTTATTTTTATTTTTTTAAGTTCAAGTTTTTATTGGAATAAAAATTTATATATTGAAAGCTAAATGTTGAAATTTTTTTCAAGGCGAAGCCTTTGTTGAACATAAACTTATTGATATTATTTTTTAATAAATTTTGTGACAATRAAGTTTTTCTGAGACTCTTCTGAAATGTTGATTTTTTTAAAAACTTTTACAAATAACTATACTCATGGGAAACAAAAGTTTGTGCAATATAAAAYTTGATCGCACTTGAAATGAAACTCACCATAACGATCAAAGGAAAGAGCAATATTGGAGAAATAAACAAGAACGTGCAAATATTGAAGAAAGAAACCGTGATAATGTAAATAGAGATTTTCAACAAGAAGAAGTCCAACCAGGTATGCATGCACATATTGTCTATATTAAAAGTATAGAATTCAAATTTAAAATATTGTTTAATATAATTGATTGTAATTACGATTTTTTGTTTTAAAAAAATAAAAATAGATTTGTCTCATAACGTCGATGAAGACATTGAAACCAAAAATGAAGCAGAAGATGAATCACCTATAGGTATGTACATAAATTTAGATAATACAAGATGAACACTTGTATTTTAGTGAATTTATGTTCGGGTTTTGGTTTTTAATATAAAATTTAAATTGAAATATGCAGGAGAATCTATCAACATTGATGATGAAATATTAGAAAATGTTGATATTGACAAATATGGGAAGAAAGAAGCTAAGCATTATATAATATATCGAACTAAGAATATGTATAATAATTTTTTCAAAGATGAATTAGTAACAATACAACCTCAACTTTTACTCTGTCTAATAAAGTCAAGAAATTTAAATGAAGCTACATCATTATTGGGTATTCAAAAGTCGACAAATTATACAAAGGTGAAACAAAATGTCTTTGACAATATAACTAGTGTATTAAAATATTTTGGAAAATCTCGAAAAAAATATGTCATTGTTGCACGTAGAGTAATACAAACAACAATTGTTTAATCTAGCAATATAAAACATCGTTTGACATGACACATGGAAAAAACAATGGAAACGTCAAGAAAAAAAATATACAAACATAGAAAATTTCGATTGCAAATAGATGAAAATGATGAAATTGCTTGTTGGATAGTGATTTCTAGACAACCCTACAAAGATAGACTTGTAGAAAATGTTAAAGAATTGGCCTGTAATTTTTGGTTGACTGAATTTCATGTTTCACCACATACAAGGGATGTGTCGTGATGAAGAATAGCACAAAAACAATATGAAGAACATCTAAAACATATATTTCCATTGACACAAATAGAATTCTTCAATAAGTTCAAAGAAGAGCACAAAGAAGTTAAAATTTCCATCAATACATTTGTGCAACAAAAACCATGGTTTCTTAGACCCATCACTGTTCATGACACTTGTTGTTGTTGTTATCATGTGGAATTTGAGTTATATTACGAAAATTTTCTTGATTTTGGTAAAACTTTATGGCCAAGTTCACCTCCTCCTTCCACATTCCGTGCTTTTATATATGAAATTCTATGTGAAAGAGAAGGTGATGAATTATTTTACCAAAAAAAATGTGTTGGTGGAAAGAAATGTGATCGTTGTGGAAATATAATTTTGTTTCACTCGAAGTATCCTATTGATATGAATGATCAATCATTTTCTAATATAACAGTCAATTGGAAGAGATATGAATATATCAATAGCACAACTCCACATTCTTCAAATGTTATTTCCAAAATGATTGATTTCAATGTAGATAAAATCTGTGTGATAGATTTTTTGAGGAAGAAATTTATAAATACACCAAGAATTCACATAGAGATCAATGGTAGGACCTACAATTCAAAAAATCCTATGAAGCATTTCCACCAGGGACAATTTTGTTTGTAGTTGATTTTACACAGAATTACACATTCACTGTGCAAAAACAAATACAGAGTGAATATTATCATTATGATCGAGTCACTATATTTGTCCATGTTCTATATAGACATGCTCAATGGAGTCTTGATAACATATAAATAACCAACGCCAATCAACATGTTATTAAATAATATCAATTTTATATAAGTGATGATCGAGCACAGGACACACATTATGTACAATATTGTTTTTATAAATTTTATGATTCATTGAAAGAACACGGGATCGAATTCGATTAACATTGGATATGATTAGATGGGTGTGCAGGTCAGTTCAAATTTTCACGATCATTTTATTGGTTGTGTCATCTTCATAAAAAATCAAACATTACACGTTGTTGGAATTATTTTGAGACTAGTCATGGAAAAGGAGAGCACAACGGTGCATGGGCATGTGTAAAAAAATCACTTTGAAGGTATCAGATGAACCCTCATGTCGATCGATTTGAATCCACTGATCAAGTTGTTGAATGGTGAAAAATGGAACTAAGCCATGAAAATAATTTGTCAAGGGATGTGCACAGGTGTGTCTATATATACATGTTACACATGTACACAAGATATTTTTATTCACGTGTTCAAATTTATACGATCTTCAATCATTTCCTTGAGAGATTTCAAGTTAACAAGTTCTTGTCTTTTTCAGGTTTTTTTGGTATGTTGGAATTCAAGATATAAATAGATGAATCCCATATGAATCTGGTACAATACATGGGACACGAAAAATGAATTTAGTTAAAACAAAATTCTATCAAAATGTGTTTTCATTTGATAGAAGAAATGAGTCTTGTTTTTGTTCAGTTTGCATAGAAGACACATAATCCATAGAGATTTGCGAAAATAAAAATGTGGAATATGTTAAAGCTTGGAGACATATCGAACTTAATATAAAAGGGAGAATGTCACTTTTAAGCTCAGACGATATGGAATCAAATGAAACTATATTTTCAATTGATGGCGATAGAGTTTTTGATCTTATTAGAGAAGGTAATTTTTATGTTTAAATTTTTTCAAATAACTTGTAGATGTACTTGTGTGATAATCTAACACAAAGTACTTGTTTTCCAACATATCGAATTATTTGCAGGAGACGTCTTTATCGTGGTTGCACCTGTAGACAACACTGAAAATGTGAAATATTATTTGATGCAATGCACAGAACAAAAGATGAGGTTAATAGAAGATTTTGATGATAATGGTTTTAAATATGAAAGAGGATCTATCATATTGAAAGGATATTTTTTTCAAGAAACCCATCAAACCGATACTCATGTTCACTTTCAAGACTACCAGTCAGATGTCATAAGTTGTCAATATATTCATTTGGTATGTGCAGTGTGCACACCATTAATAGAAGTTCAATCAAGAAAAAAATAAAATTAGAAAATGGAAAATGCCCAAAGCCAGTCATGAAAAAATAATTGAAGATGGCATACCATTACAATTTATTTAAACAAGTGACATGTACATTCCAGAATTTTATATTTTTTATTGAAAGTACATGTATTTATGAATATTTAGGATTCTAGAATCATTTCCAGTTTAGTTTACTTTCATGGTCCATTCAATTAAGAAAAAATATATTTTTGATGAA
This sequence comes from Picea mariana, assembly GCA_032191745.1. NCBI lineage: Eukaryota > Viridiplantae > Streptophyta > Pinopsida > Pinales > Pinaceae > Picea > Picea mariana. The sequence goes on from JASDQU010947927.1 coordinate 21,075, forward strand.
TTATAAAGTTTACCAAGCCTTATTTACACTTATAGGGAAGAAACTATAGATTGTATCTAGGGAACCTAAAATGACTTATACTTTGGATGATTATACTTTAATCCTACAAATTATCCAAATTGTATACATAAATCCTTTAATGCATGTAACCAATTTACTACATATAGGATTTTCATTCATTATTTGCAATGATTGTTCAATGCTTTTTCATATGAAGTGGATAACTTCATATCAAAACTAGGACCCATTTCCATCTCATTATAAGGGACTATTGACGGCTTATAAAAACTTTAAAGACATCTTAAAAAGTGTGATTAACATCCTAATTAAATAATTCAAGGTAATACATATGATTAACATCCTAATGAAAATTTTTAAAGACATCTTAAAAAGTACCAATTTTAATTATGAAATTGTGAATTTTGATTCCAAAAGTGTTGATATTATATTAAATTGTTAAATTTGTGCATTTAGATTTCAATATCTTGAAGCAAATTGAAAAAAAATTTGAAATTATGAGCTACTTGAAAAATGTCTATGATGAACCTAACACTACTTATATTCTACACATTAAACACAGTTTTCATAAAGCTTGATTGAAAAAAAATTAACTTGAAAAAGAATTTGATTTTGTGACCTGATAACAAAAAATAAAAAATAACGGGTCATCTACTAAGGCTTGGTTTGCTGCATTTATATTTTCATTTTTTTCATTGAATTTGGAGTATATTCAAAATTCAAGGTAGTGTATGATTAAAATCCTAATTAAAAATTAATAGCACTATTGAATACTTCCATTAATGGTAGGTGTCATATTAATGGCATTGGTGAATACTTCCAATGTGCAGAGGATTGGTAATTTTCATCAACCCTTTTCGATACATAAACTATTTATATCAATATAAATTTTACTGAAAATCACTTACTTATATTAAAGTATATTTTAATTTTACATATTAAAATAGGTTCTAGATCATGTTTTTATTTCAAACTACATATTTTTATTTCTCATTTTCTTGAATAAATATATTGAAAGCTCGAAAAGAAACCAAAGACGAACATAACCATTTTAGTGTTGGATTGCCATTTCATTGTGAATTTTCAATAAAGAAACTTTTATTTCAATTTTATTTCAAAGTACATATTTTTCTTTCACATTTTCTTGAATAAATATATTGAAAGCTCGAAAAGAAACCAAATAAGAACATAACCAGTTTAGTGTTGGACTGTCATTTCATTGTGAATTTTCAATAAAGAAACCAAAGATGAACATAACCAGTTTAGTTATGTATTGTCATTTCATTGTGAATTTTCAATTTTGAGTTCATAGTTTTTACTAAATTTTGGATTGATAGGAGTCTATGCACCAACAAAATAAAAGAAAGGCCTAGATTGATGCAATGATCAATATGCTTAAATTTACAATTTTCATTTTTAAATTCAATTGATTATCACTTGAATGGAATGGAATAAAACCCATATCATCCAATGAAAAATGGCTTTTATCTCGGTAGTCTAATACTAATTTTTCATCACCATGGACTCATACTTTATTTTTATATTTTCACTCTCATAAGAAGCTCTCATATATTTTTAATATACAATATTGGTTGTTGTTTTTTCCATTCTAATACTATTAATAGGAGGCAATTGAGAAGTCTGAAACCCAACTTGAGCAACCCTCTAGTCCTCAACTCTCATCTGAGAGTGTCGTTTGGGATAAGGGGCTCTAAAGTGGGAAACTATAAAATTTGATGACTTGTTTGACTATTTTCAACCATATTTCCAAATCAAACAAAATTTAAATTATAAGTTAGAAACTATAATTTGATAACTACCTAGATCTCACATTACTACAGAATCAACTCCACTGTATACAAAATCAACTCTACTTCACATAGTACAATGGTGTTTATAAATAAAATGAAATAAATCATTTTTAATTTTAACATAGTATCATAAAACATAAATTATTATTATTATTAATGAATAAACAATATATTTCACCATCATAAACAATATAAGAGAAATCAAAGATGAGACAATAAATTGATATTTT
>JASDQU010947928.1:0-32767 GCA_032191745.1 Picea mariana
TCTGTTATTTTTTGTAGTCAGGATGCTGCATACCTCCATCAGTTTGTGGTTACAGCTTTGTGAATCCAACTTATTGGATAAACCCAGTCAATCAAAATGCAGATATTGATTGTATGATGTGGAGCAATGACCAAATGCAGTTATGCTATAACTGCAATTCTTGCAAAGCCGGGCTTCTGGGGAATCTGAGAAAGGAATGGAGAACAGTAGAGATCATTTTAATTGTGACACTTGTGTATCTCATAGGGGTGTATCTCATAGGTTGCAATGCCTTCCGAAATGCCCAAACAAAAGCCGAAACAAAAGAACTTTTCGGGTATGACAAGCAAGGCTTTCCTGTTACGAAAAGCACTTGAATTTGTAGCAATACATAAGGCGGAATTGCTTCCAAAGTTAGCCTCTTTGAGTGGAACTCATGGCCATATGTTTGGACCAAAGGCGTTAGCCTGTCATAATCATCGTTGCAAATCCAAGTTGTTTGTCAGTATGACCTCAAACATCGGGTATTCCTAGTTATGTATTAAGTATGAATTGCTTCGTCCTCGTGCTATGTGCGAAAAGATTCAATCTACCGAGTAGCTTTATTGTCGTGTAAATTTCTCCATTTTATAAGATATTATATTTGATTGGCTTAGAGTCCAAAGAACCAATCTAGAATGTCTTTAGGTTCCAAAAACCAGTTTTCCTTCATCAAGTATGAGGAGTTCAGTTATGAAATTATGCGTGCCCAATTTATTTTTCAAACGATATGCATTGAAAAAGGTGATGTAACTGTGTTTTGTTGGGAATCTCCAAGTATATTGTACGTATATAGTTTGTTTATCAATTTATATGGATTATTTATTTTTCAAACAGGTTATGTAATTGGGAAGATCAAAGTATATTGTTTGTTTATTATTTTATATGGATTATAGAGTGTAGCCCATTTTATTTCTTTAATGTTTAAAGAAATAAATTATATTAATGTTTACAAATATCAAGGTATTTTAAAAATCAAATTTTAAATTATTAAAAGAATTAAAACATATACGGTGAAATAGAGACTAATCTTGTGTGAAAGGAAATGAGAAGAAGAACCAACACTATTTTAATAGAGAGGTTTGGCCAAATCATGCACAAAATCCTAAGAAAGGAACTAGATCCCACTTTGCATCATATTTATAGGAGAAGTCGACTATCCCATCGATTAGTGTCAAAGCATCAATGTTGAGCTTGAGTTTGATAATATATCTGAGAGAATGGTTTGGGCTAAGAGGTCTAAGTTGGATTATCCTAGGGGGGAGTAAGATGATCCTTGAAAAATCTCTCCTAACATCCAAGGTCGAGAGGTCCACAATAGAAGAGAAAACCTTGGTAATGGGTGCATGTTTGCAATATCTTAAGCTAGGAATGGGAAGGGTCTTAGCTAGGAATGGGAATGGTTGCCTCGAACCCCAATTGAGCCATTGAGATATCATGTCTAGGTTGATGAGAAACAATTCCTACATTGTTGGGGAATATCCTCTAGCTAAATGAGTTAGGAAATATCTTGTAGATCTATAGTTGACAAATTATGAGTAACCACAATAAATTATGATAAGGCATAAAATGAACACTCTTTGAATCTAAATATGTGGGTTCTCAACCCAGTCACTAAATTCTTACCATTTCATTGAAAATAGTGTACAGGGGTTTCAAACAATTATTTGTTCACTACCTTCTTCCTTTACTTAGTAGAAGGATTAGGAAAAGAATATCATAAACTCCTTTATTTCCGAGAACCTTGAGAACTACTCTCGTCACTCTTAACTCAAAAACCATTTCTTCACTAGATTTTTCACACAAACACCCACATGCATCAATCTTTGCATAATTTCTCTATAAAAAAAATTGTTGTGTGCTTTTGTTGATTAAAATATTGTTTAAGGTCTTTAAGATAACATCATGAGGATAAATGCCCCTACATTTTTAAAGAGGTGGTACTCCTCTATATTTAAATAGCCTACAAGAATATATAAAATTCTAGTGAGAGGACCAGACTTATTCTTGAAACAAATATTCACTTGAAGATAATACCTGAGAAAGGGCTAGGTATCTAACAAAAAGTAAATATTCACATTATAATATAAGATAATAAACCAAGAGAGTAAATAGTTTCAAACAATGACATTTCCGTCATAGTATTCAATGAAGTAGGACACATTATTTATCGAAAGGAATGAACATAAGAACCACATATGGAAAAAAACTTTAAATGATCAATCAATTAAGATCCAAAAATATTTTTATAGACACACATTTGAAATCTCATGCTTAAAATTAAAATTTTGAGAAATTACTAATTTAATGTCCCAAATAGTTCCTGAGGAACCTCAAAAAATAATATACATCTTTTTAAAAAATAACAATGTATGTAGAGTTCATAAAAGGTAAATGACATTCATCCTTCAAAAATGACTAGGACTGAGCTTCTGCAAACCATGAAATGAATGGGAGACCTGGAAGATAGAAAGTAGGAGATAGTCAGGGGCCAGCCTTTGGTTTTCACAAATCATGAAACAAGAAAGGTAGAATGACTAATAATTGAGAAAGAAAAAGAGTTCAAGAGAAAAAAAAAGTGGCTACTTGACTTACTAAGATGGAAGATCGAAACTTTTATCTACTTGTGGATATGCCTTTAATAGGTTGTTGTTGGGTTGGAGGTGGCATGATTGTATTACCGACTTCTTGTTGATTCATTTCATTTATTTTAACCAAGGCTTTTCTTAACCATTGTTTGATATAATCCCGCATAAGAGAAACCATTATCTCATTTTTGGTTTTGTTAAATAACTCATTTTATAGCTTTTTAAGATCAAGGCTCAATTGATGAAGCGTGTCTTCAATATCTTCATTCTTGTTGACGTACAAAATTAACCATCTTTCCACTTCTTCAAAATATTCAATTGTGTCATTAACTTCACTAGCCCAAGAAACTACTAAGGCATCCAATTGTTCTTGTAATTTCTCTTTTGATAAGAGCATTAAGTCCATAATCAAGCGTGGGCCCTTTAGTTCCTTAGTCAAATCAACAAGTTTAAAAAAAAAAACACCTTTTTTAGTATTTATAACATCACATTTAGATTTCGTGTAAGCACTTAATTATTTTCAACCAACAAGAATTATTTTATTTTCCAAATCTTTTTGGAGGTATTCTTTAAAACGCAAGACCCTTCTTGAGAGAGTAGCTAAATTTGTTGATAACTCCCATATTTCAAGAATCAAGGCTCTCCTTCTCTTAATGTTATCTCCAACATATTTTCTTACAAACATTAATAAACTTGATGAATCTTTCAACTTGAAGTTTGTTTTTGGTACATCCTTGAGACTACACAATGGTTGAATAATAGTAACGGCTTTGAAAAACAAAGGTATTGGAAGCAAATATTTTTCCAAATCTTTTAGTTTTTCCTTTAGGACTAAATTCTCCTTCTCTATTTCGTCGATGGAATACTTTAAGGCTTCATCGGATGCTTCATGAAAATCCATGATGTTCGAGGGATTTACCCCTCGAAAATCATTCTCTAATTTCCATTTTTCTGAAACATTTTTATTTCTCAAATTTTCTTTTTCAATTAACAACTTTTTTGAATTCTTATTGTAGGCTACGTGATGCAAAGTGAAACATTATTCCTCAGATACCTCTGGCTCTCGAGAAGCCAATTTTTTAGCTATATCTCTCCTATTATGTCATCAACCTCCATGTATTTGGGACTCTTTCCAGCTTCAAGTGCTTCTTATCCTTCTTTCTAAATGTCTCTTTTTGTTTTTAAAAAGACATGAACAATGTGTGATCTTTTAATTGTCTTCCTGCTAGGATATTTATCTCCACCATCATTTTAATTTCTGGTGGAAGACCTTTTGTAACATCCCTACTATAATCCCTAGTTTAATTAATGCTTAATGTATATATATTATGTGGCTACGACCATTGAGTGATGTAGTATGTGAATCATATTTTTATGTTAAATTAATAATAAATGTGATGCCAGATGTTAAGGGGAGATGGACAGAGAAGGGGGATGCATTAATCCACAAGAGAGGGGAGGRTCTAGGAGAATKTCTAAGAGGGGTCYAAGGGGGGGTTTACCCATGTCTATTAATTTCACCCACATTCYTSAATTTTTTTATGACTATGTRTTAAACTCTATTTTATGATTGAGTSTTCCCAAAGACAATCATTCAATGCATKTAAKAGGGTGGGTATGASAAKTCACATCCCATATTTATTGGGAGCAYGAGGCTAAGTACAATCATCTTGAGGAAGTKTGTGAGTCAAGAAAGATAACCAAAGGAGAGGAAAATTGTATGGGCAATTACAATAGTTTTAGACAGTCAATGTTTTTGGTATGAACAATAAGTAGAGAGAAATAAAGAGAATTGGAAGATGGAGTATCCATGGAGGGAAAGTTATAGAGCATGATGGAGAGTATTTGGAGCATATTTGCAGATGAAGACTAAAGATGTAGGTTTTCATACCTGAAGAGTGAACTTCTGAGTGAGTTACATTGCAAGAATAAGTGTTTTCTATTTTCAGATCCTGGGAAATCCTTCCGACCCATTTCCTAGTAGATCTAGGAGATCGGTTTGAGACACACATCAACCGATTCTGATGGTGGAATCACTAGGGCACAATTTTCTAGAGCAGAGGGGGGGCATTTCCCCCAGGGGGATCCATCCGGGGACCAGATACAACAGTTGAGGTACGAAAAGTCACCGAGACTGTGAAGTAGAGTAGGGAACATTGTTTGGGATAGTTTCCAAGAAGTTTTGAGAGGTATAGCCACCAGGGAGAACTTTCCAGACTTGCAATAGTTGTCGTACGAGCTGACATATCCGCAACAGTTCTATATCTCATCCATTGCATTCCACAACATTCTTCGGGTATCAGGTATTATTGTGTTAGTTTCTTTTGTATTCCATCTAAGATCCTTTTGTCATTTATCTAGCCGAGTGATTCATTTTATTCAACTGCATTCTACATTTGTACTCCACAGAGATTTCATAATATAATATTTGCAGTCTTTTTTCGCCATTACTATTTGAATGCTCATTTATATGTTGTAAACAATTAATCCTACACACACATTAGCAAAGTTTCCTATATTAGCCAAGTCTGGAACATTACATTGGTGCATGTAAATTAGGGGGTTGGTGCCTCCTTCTAGTTGGTGCTAGAGAATTTAGAAGTTGGTGCTTCATATGAATGTATTCTTGATATATATAAGAAAAAATTTCATGGTTTTCTCCCATTTGGGTTTCCATGTAAATTCCAGTGTACTTTGTATCTGATGTGATATTGTTGATTGGTACTTATTATGGTTATATACTCATGATATATTGAATGCAATAATAAATGATATAATGTTGATAAACTAGAGTTTATATATTGTGATTGAAAGTGGTATAATTTCTCATATTGATTCACCCCCCCTCTCAGTATTCCAACAAAATTCTCATAAACAAAATAGGGAAGAAGAAACTCTTACCAAGCATAGAGAAGAATACACAAAGGTGTGGAAAAGGAAGCAAGAAGAACCAAAGAAGGAAGAATGTGGACTTGCAATGTATGCTCAAGACAAAGGAAGTCAATGGTACATTGATAGTGTATGTTTAAAACAAATGACAAGGGATCAAAACAAATTTCTCATCCTAAAGGAAGAAAATGGTGGCAGTGTTACCTTTAGGGATAATTCTTCTATAATGATAGTTGGAAAAGGTATCGTTAGTCTTGATAATGGAAAGAATAAAACACAGAATGTATTGTATGTTGAAGGGTTAAAACAAAATCTTATAAGTGTCAGTAAAATGTGTGATCAAGGTTACAACCTCAAATTTCATTCTAAAGGATGTGAGATAAGGAAATCAGGTTCAAGAAGATTAGTGCCAAATGAAAACATAACCTCGAGCAATGTATACACTTTCAATGAAGTTAAAGGAGAAAAATGTTGTATGAGACAAGTAGACAAAATCTGGTTATGTCATAGAAGGATGGGTCATATAAACTTTGACAATCTAGTAAAACTCAGCAAGACACAAGCAGTAAGAGATATGCCAAGGATCTCAAAACCTATGGACACTATTTGTAAACCATGTTAGCACAAGAAGTAAACAAGAGTTAGTTTAAAAAAAAAGGAGAACTCAACACCAAATCCATTGGAACTTCTACACACAGATCTATGTGGGATATCAAGAACACAAACTTTAAAAGGTGAGAGTTATTTTATGTTGCTTATTGATGATTACACAATGATGACATGGATTACATTTCTTAAAGAAAAATCTAAAGAATTTGAGAAGTTTAAAGCTTTGAAAGCCCTATTTGAAAATGAGATTGATTTAAAAATCAAGTTCTTAAGATCATACGTAGGAGATGCATTTACATCTTATGAATTTGATGAATTCTATGTGAATCATGGAATCAAGGGGCATTTTTCGACAACAAGGACTCCATAGAAAAATGGATTTGTAGAAAGGAAGAACATATCTGATCCGGATTTTATGAGAAGAATAAAATGAACACAGATTATTATTATTATTAACACAGAAACAATGAAAAATAATAGAGATACAATAAAACTGACTTCTATTCAATAAAGAAATACGTTGAAATTGTAAAATGTAGACTGAAAACAAGCTTGCTAGAATGGTGGCGACTTATCTCTGAGAAGAGATGTGATGGATGCGCTCATTCACAAGAAGATGAGTAAAATGAGGCTCTAAAATCCTTTTTACAATAAACATGAATGCCAAAACCCTAGACATCCAAAAACCTAACCCTAGGAGATCAAGCACCAAGAGTCATGTGGGCACGGTTGGGGTAAGTTGGTACATCAACTTCCCGAGGTTGTAAATTTTGCATACGATCTTCGTTTTAGGTGCATGATAACTTGTTGGAAAGGTATATCCAAAGAATACACATTATGCCATACACATTTGACGCAGTCTATAGTTTGACTATGGCGAGTCCTAAAAAATGTTGTTTAGGGCCTCAAAACAACCCCAGAAGTTCAAGACCTGAAAACTGGAAAAAAACTTCCAAACTTCAAAACTGCCAAGATGAGCTAGTTGGAATAGGTGGGTGGCCATCTATATCCACCTGGATCAATCCTCCCCCCTCAGGAAGAAATTTTCTCCATTGTGTTGAGTTCCCCCATCATATGAGGAAATTTATGTTGAATTTGGCCTTGGGTGAACCAATTGCCTTGGTGCAGGAGTTTCCCTGCTTTGAAAACACGATAAAGATGGATCCTCTGCTTCCAAGTGCCCTTGACCTATGTGTCCAAAATATGATCAGTGGATGCATGTTCCATACAGTCCAGTTTGAGCTATGTTGGTGTCAATTGTTTTGCTATCTCTGAGGTGTCCAATAATGGTGAAAAATATGGCCGAAGGATATCCAAATTGAACACTGGGTGCAAGCCAAGGAAGGGGGGAATGTTGATCTCAAAATAATTTTCTCCAACAACATTGGTGATGGTATAAGGTCCATAGTGGAGTGGACAAATATTTCTATGGGGCCATGTAACGCATTCTTTTTGCAAGTGCAACCAAACTTTGTCTCCCACCTGAAACTTGTGTGGCACTCGGTGTTGATCATGGCACTACTTGTACTTGGTGTTGGACTTATGTAAACTATCCTGAACCTATTGGAGAATGTTTTGGATCCGCTCAATGAACTGGGTGGATTTATTAGCTTGAGTTTGAGCATGGGGTGAGTCTTCCTGGGTGGCCACAAGGGGTAGTGCAGCATCCATGGGACCCAATGGTTGAAATCCCAACCCCACTTGAAAGGGGTTGTGGTTGGTTGAGCAATGAATGTCTCTATTATAGTTGTGTTGAATATAGGTAAGAATCTCATACCATGTGGGAGGGTACTTAGAATTGTACATGTGTAGGATATGCATGATCATTCGGTTGACGACCTCGGTTTGGCCATCTGTCTAGGAGTGGAAGCCAATGGATTTGGTGATATTGGTGTCCAACAGTGACCATAGGCTCGACTAGAATGTGATAAGGAATTGGTTGTCTCGATCTGAGATAATGGTTTTTGGTATCCCAAAATGTACCCACAGTCGTTCAAAGAAGAGCTTGGAAGTAGCCTCAAGTGTGATTCTCTTCTTGTAGGCGTCCAAAATCGCCATCTTGGAAAACAGATCAACAACCACAAAAACACAGTCATTTCCCTACTTGGTGGACAAGGCTCGACATGTAGTCCATTGATATGGATTCCTAGGGAATGTCAGGAGTAGGAAGAGGGGTGTATAGGAATTGTTTCTTAGTTGTCAGTTTGACAAGAGTGCAAGAAGTGTAGGACATGATATACTTGTTGACATCCTATCAAAGTTTTGGCCAGTAGAAATGTTGCTACAACACTGCCACTATATTTTCTATGCCAAAGTGTCCTGCCACCTGACTATAGTGGGATTCCCAATCATCTCCTCTCACTCTCTTGATGGAACACAAAGTTGGCCTAGATGGAACAACTTCTCTTCCTTAAGATGGAAATTAGTGACCGTTGTGTTTTCACCCAACATCTAGTAGGTGGTTTTGAAGTCGAGATCTTTCTCATAGAGTTGGGGCCATCCGTAGGTATTGTGGCTACAATATTCTAGCATCGTGGTGAGTGTCGTGAGTGGAGGTCAGCTGAGAAAATCAACGACATGATTGGTACTTCATGTCTTATACTTAATTTTGAGGTGGAACTGCTACAAGTATGTGGACCACTTCTGATGGTGGTCTTTCTACAATTTACCTTGTGTCTGCATGAACTGCAACAACTTATGATCAGTGTGGATGATTTTCTCCTTCCTCAAAATGTAATTGCTCCACAAGTAGCAGGATTGCATAATGGAGTACATTTCTTTGTCGTAAGTAGGGTACTTACGGATGGCATCTGATAGTGTCTCACTATAATAGGCCACGAGATGGTCGTGTTGAGTGAGAACTATGCCCACAACATAGTCTAACACATCTGTCTCAATCTCAAAGGGTTGATGCAGATCTGGTAATGAAAACATCAGGGCTGATCACAAACACTACTTCAAATCATCGAACGCTATCTATTAGGAAAGGCCCCACAAATTCTTTTCCTTACCACCACCCCCGGTTACTTGGCTGAGGGCCCATGAAATATGGGAGAATCCCAACATGAACCTGCAATAGAAATTGACAAGGCCTAAGAAGATTTGAACCTTCATGAGTGTGGTTGGGGCTGGATAGTCAAGAATGAATTGGATCGTGGCTGGATCCACAAGCACACCATGCTCATCAACAATTTATCCTAGGTATTGGACCCTATCCATGTCTAGGTATCATGTTTACAAGTTGGCTTATAGCTTGTGTTGTCGCAGAGTGTGAAAAACTTGCTAAATATGATGCAAGTGTTCCTCCCAAGTATTGTTGTAGATGAGGACGTCATCCAGATACACCACTACAAAATAATTGGTGAAAGGACACAGTATATCATCCATCATCCTCATGAAAGTTAATGGGGAATTTTTCAAACCAAAGGGCATGACCAATCATTCAAAAATACCTTCTTTTGACTTGAAGGTAGTCTTCCATACATCTGTCTACTCTATTGCGACCTGATGGTAGCTAGCCTTCATATCAATCTTACTAAAGTATTTGTCCCTCTTGAGATGATCAAGGAGATCATTGATTCAGGGAATCAGGTACTGGTTCCTGACTATTATTTTATTTATGGCCCATAAATCAATGCATATTCACTAGGTCCTTCTTCATAAGCATTATTGGGCTTCTACAAGGTGATGGGTTGGGTTGAATGTGCCCCTCGTGGAGCAATTCTTGGATCTGACACTTGATCTCCTCATTTTATAACAAAGAGCGATGATACACTGACCCATTGGGTAGTGGTGCAATGGGGTCAGACCGATGGAATGTTTGACTTGAAAGTGTAGAGGTACCGCAGTAGGTGAAGAGAAGATATATTTGTATTATTCCATGACCTTATCCACTTGCTTCTGTTATGTGGAGAGGTTGGCCACAAAGGCTATGGATATGGTTGCAATATTTCACTCACTCTGAGAGTGAATCATGAAGAAGACAAACTTCCTAGTTTGAGAGTGAATCATGAAGAAGACAAACTTCATTGTATGAGAGATGAAATTCCTGCATTGCTTGGAAGAAATCAAGGAAATGACACTAGGTGGGACTACCTCAAGTATTCTATACAATTTTCTGTCCAAAGTAATAATAACAATATGAGGCCTAGAATCATATACAACATGAAATTTCCATAAATAAGGTTGGCCCAAAATAACATCACAAACTTCAAGGGGAGAAACATCACACAATACCTCATCTTTTAAGGGCTCAATGCCATAGGACATGCGACATTGTTGGTTGATGCGAAGATCGCTTCCTTGACCAACTGCATAATGGCCTCTACTGAGATGAGGTTCTTATAGCTATCATTATCAACGATGAAGTAAAGCAGAGTGTTGACCCCATGTTTTGCCTACTTTTTGCCTACTATAAGTCTATGTTTGTATCTCCATTTCCTTTCTTGAGCTTATTATCAGCTTATTTGCATCAAATTGACGTGGGATACAAATAAAGTATGTGTTGAATTCATTTGATAGCTTAATATGAGATTTATGTTTAATTAAATGAATGTAATTTCTTACTGTTTGTTATTTTGATTAAACATGCAAACATGCAATTGAGACCTTCATCTGGTCCTTAATCTGGCCCTTATTACGGAACTCAAAGTGCAGCATATTTGGTCATTAGCATAATTGTGGGCGTTTTCGGGAAAAATTAGAACATGGATTTTTTACCCATCACTGCCCTCTTGCTATGGCTCATACTGTATTTTTATTTAGACAGTTAAATATAGCTCCTATATTTGAGCTATGATTTTAAGACTCATTTTCCATTAATAGAACAACTAAACGATTTTTTGGTTTTGAGAAAGAGTCGAACTTTCAATGGTCGACCTCTCAGACTCTATATATACTTGAGCTTGCTATCATGATAGGACTAACCAAGAGAAATCACTTAAGAACTCTGTGTAAAGTTTGGATATGTTCTTCATTTCAATGAAAGGTTATGAATTAAGTTGAGTTTACGATCAATTTGTGAGTTGGAGCACCAAAATTGCTCGGGGGGGAACTAGTAGTTTGTGCGTCTTATGTCTTTATCTGTTCATATTTCTAACCTCTATTTTGCAAGAATTGTTCTAATTTCCCTCTTACAGTCATTTCCTTATAATTCCTCTGTATATTTTATTTCCTTATAATTTTTCTAATCTCTCTTTACTGTTATAATCTCTCTTCTGTAGTCATTTCTTTATAACTCCTTTGTGCATCTCAATTGTTTTAATCACTCTTTTCTAATTGTAATCTCAATTTATTTACTCACTTTAATTACTTACACTATGATGTAAATATGAATCTTCTTTATAATTAAAATAGATTAAAATACCCAGATGGGGTGATTACATACATGACAGGTAGACAACCAGTGGGGAGGACACTTGGCCTAGTCTCCTTCCACCTCGAGCCAGCTCAGGCACACTCAACCTCCACCATTAACTCATGAATTTAAAATATCTCCCATTGCTCTTCGGTATTCATGCGATTCTGGTTTGGTTTAATGGGTTGACGCCTCTGTTCATGGGAACATTAATGGTAATGGGCTGGACGCAGTCACACTCCCATCACCCTTCCTGGCATGGTGGTTTTAGGTCTATGTTCTGGAGTGCCATGGCTCATTCGAGCCCTTGGGCTCTAGAGTCTTGGCCTCCTTCGGAAGTTGGTCAAGTTTTGTTCCTCTGGCTCAAGCTTTTGTGGTTCACTCGGCCCTCTATGCCCAACAATTCTCCTCTGATCAGTCATTGCTTCCACATATGGATTATCTCACACCCTTTGAGAAATATCTCTCACAACTTTCATGCGCTCCTCATCTTGTTTCAGGTGGTCTTCTCGATGCCTCAACTTAGAGGTAAGTAGAAAAGGGGTGCGGCCTAATATGATGCTAAAAGAAGGGGCACGAGAGGGCATGGCCAATAGGATCATCCAAGATCTCCTTAATACCCTGAGTGTGTCTCCACCCCTGAGCCTCTCTTCGCTCCCACTCCTTCCTTCACTTTTGATTTTCCTCCTCGGACCACCACTCCTGACTTGACTCCATTGTCATCTCCTTATGCTTGCTAGGTCGAATGGTTCAATAGTCATGGTAACTCCCTCGTCTTTTCTCCAAGGCTTAGTCTATCCCCCCCCGGCTAGCCTCCACCTCCCCCTCCTCCACCTCTATCTCCTGTCACCTCCACCTCCCCTATTCCCTTATCTCCTCTCTCCTCTACTCCCCCACTTCCTCCTCTGGCTCACCTCCACCTCCCCCTCCTCCACCTCTATCTCCCGTCACCTCCACCTCCCTTATTCCCTTAGCTCTTCTCTCCTCTACTCCCCAACTTCCTCCTCTGGCTCACCTCCACCTCCTCCTCCCTCTTCTACATTCTCCCGCTGTGCTGGAAGGAACTTTATCAAGGAGTCTTTGGATGCCATCAAGCGAGGAATCAAGGACATCAAGGGTGTCATCAATGAGATGCAACACAAGGAAAATGAGCGATTGTGCCAAGAGGATCTTTTGATGACTCTTCTTCAGAACCTTAGGCAATTTATATCAGATAGATTCAAGCTTGGAAGAGACATCGTGCAAGATCAACAAGTTATCTCGAAGCAGAGGCTCGACCCTAGCATTGGCTAGCTCTTTCTGGCTCAGGTTTACTTTGTTTTTTATGCTTTCAGCAAGTATAATTCACAAGATCTTTTCCCTGTGCGGCTTCGTAGATCTAGGAATTTTCAGTCTTAGCATAGTCCATCTTTTTGGTTTTGGTCTGTATAGTCTTGCCTACACAACTTTTTCCCTGTGTGGCACACTAGATATAGATCATTTCCTTCCTTGTTTATAAATATTTGCAAGTTTTGCATGGACATTATGAATTTATGACCATGTGGTAGCATTTGTTTCCCACCTGGGAAATGTTGTCACAACCTTCTATGATAGCATGATAGATGTAATTTTTTTTGCCTAGCAGGTTTTAATACAAATCCTAACTTACAAAAAAAAAAAAGAGATTAAACTAACCTCTGTAGGGTTGTATAATTATTATTCTCCTTGTTTAAAGTACAATAACATGGGTATCTTTGATTTAAAGAACAATAAGATAATTGCATTGAATCATTTCTTGTTCAAGTATAGTAGTGTAATATCTGATTTTAAGAGTTGTTCATAGGATTGACCAATCACAGGAACATGTATCTCATATTTCCTTAATGGAAAAGTTTTTAGTAGATTGTTTAGTTTCCACTTTACATCTTTCTATAGAAGTCAATGTCGATTTCATTCCATTTTAAGTAGCCATTATATTTAGATGTCATCGTGATATAATTCACCATCATAAACACAACCATCATATTTAGATATTATCATGATATAACTCACCATTGTAGATATAGATCAATGATATTGTTTTTCTTCTTCAACATGATAGTGTGAACTAGATAATATTGTTTTCCTTTTTCAATAAGATTAGTGTATGTTGCTTATTTCCCTTATTGTATAAGTAAATATGATTTCTTAGTTTAGTTTTAAAAGTCATTTTAAAGTACAATTAACTCAAAGTAATTCTTTTTGAAAAATACAACTTGTTCTCAGTGCATATTAACAGTTTGTTGTTTATAAGTAGTTTTACCTCTCTAGTTTTAATGAAGGTCTTTTACACCATCTTTTGAAAAAATAATTGTAGGTTGAAGCATATTTCTAATCCCTAGGGTAGATTACTCTCCTTTGCTTGTTCAATTCACTTTCCAGACTTCATTCCAGTACTAGGATTTAATCATAGAGTATAGTGGTAGAAATACACAAACATTTATCTCATGTTCTATCTTAACTCATACTGTGTTACAACTCGAAGTTTACTTGCCCTGGTTGATAATTTAATCGAGGGAAATTAGGTATATAATTTACCCATAATTTTTGGTGCCATTGCCAGGAGTTGTCCAAAAGTAGAAAAAAATTAGGAAGTATATTGTTTATGAACACTAGTGCTAGTTTGGTGGCGGGGAACGTTAAGACAAGAGGTAAGAACCTGAGCATTTTTTATAACAAGTTCCCCCAAATCCAATGGTGGTTTTCTTTTTGTTTTTCTTTCATGAACAAACCTATGAATCCAAAGGGTAGATATGTTAAAACCAATCAAAAACTTCCAACCAAAGTTCCTTCTAACCTTTTTGGAGGAATAAATACTCCATCTATAAACTCTGCAGAATGGTATAAAAAAGAACAAGTATGACATAGCTCAACCCATAAAGCTAAAGAAGTTTTAGTAGAGACAATAACTGAGGAAACCATAGAACATAAAATTGAGACACCAACAATAGAAAGAAAGGAGGTAAAACCACTCGAACCTTCCAATTTCTCATCATCAAAACCAACCAACAATTTTTTTTCCTTTTTACGACCATCAGGAGATTCAAACTTTATAGATATCATTGACCTTGAATAGGTGTATGCCCTCTTTGGAATTTCAACAAATTTAGTTGTGTCACAAGTTGAAACAACTACTTCTGAACTAATAGTTTCAACATGATCGAGCAAAGTCCCTGAAATCCAAATAGCAGATAATTATTCTCATCAGAGAAATATCTCTTCTGAAAAACAACGTTGGGATGCCTCATTATATCCAAGAAGAAAAACACTAAGGTATTCTCTTTTTAGGAATCACATCAGTATCGATGACCATGCAGACCATAATCATGTGAGAAATGATGAGGGAGAAGAAGTAGGAAACCAAACAGAAACCACTTTTTGGTTTCCAATTTTGGATACCATGCAAAATGTTAATATGAAGAACATTCCACCTTTTTTTCTACCTACCTTTTGTAATAATAGAATTGAGGATCCATAAAACTTCCTGTTTGAATTTGACATCTTGCGCAGAAGTTATAACTACTTGCAAGATGCTCAAAAATTAAAACTATTCCCTCCCACTCTTAAAGATTCTTCACTTAGATGGTTTATGGGAATAAAATATTATATTATCAGATCTTGGGAAGATATGAAGATCCTATTCCTTAGGAAATACCAATACTATTGCAAATCTAAAGATTCTCGAAATGATATCTTTAAAATTCAACAATTAGAAGACATGATTCTTGAAGATTACATGGAATGGTTCGCCTATATTTCACAAAAATCAAAATATAATGAACTTCCAAACTATGAAATAAGAACCCTTTTTCTTAAAGGTATCTTAGAAGAATATACAAAAACACTTAATCTTATGGAATCATGAGATGTCTCCCATAACCCATGTGCTGATATTTGTGAGATGTGTAGAAGCTTCTTGAGAAGTAAGGCTAAAACTGGAAAGGGTGTTCGAGATCCCTATAGTAGAAACTCAAAAGGATTTAGTTCTAGTGGGGTTACAATAATGGAAATAGGAAACCTGTTATAAAACTTTAAAACTGATATTTTAAGTACAATAGGTTCCCAAATGGACACTTTAAAGATTAAGAGAAAACATGAGGAAGAGAATGTTGCGATGAGCATATTTTTTCCAAGGTGCAGGAGGAAGCATTCCTCAAGGGAATGTGCATTAGACAACATTTAAGTCCGTGGCTTCTATACTGAAGATCATCCAACTGAAAATTTCCCATCACTACCTGGTTTATTATCCATTTATAAAAGTGGGGATTTTGGGGAAACTTCTTATGCACCTAGAAGGCCATGACAGCCTAGGATTCAGTCTATGTACCGTGATACACCACCTCAAGATCCACCTTATTATCAACAACCACAGCAGTGGAACTTACCAAATTGGAAAAATTGGTCTCCACAATATGATTCACACCATCCTTGGCTACAATTATGGAGGGGAGGACATACCTAGGGAAACACTCATATTCCACCTGTTTCTATGCCCACTCATCCTTACCCACATTTTCCACCAAATATTAAACAACTTTTTCCAGGTTTTGTCCCTCCACCTTTACCTCCTATTCCACAACAACCTCAACAATTTCAAAATGAAAATTTCCCAAGACCAACATTGTTATCATCACAACTAGTGCCTAAACCAAGCATTAAACCAACTCAACCTCTTCATAATGTTGAGTTGCAAACTTTGCCTACATATGATATTGCTCATGTTCCATTACATGAGATTCAACTAAGGTCAGGGAAATTTTTGAATAAACAAAAAGCTTCAATGGTCATCCGTGAGGAAAATGAAGATGAAACTCCCGACCAATCAACAAGGATGATTTTAGGGGCTAAATTTCGCTCATGGGCTATTTTTCTATGGTTTTTCCAAAAACGAGATTCACTATTTTAAAAATGATTCACCCAAATTGTATAGGATGAAATGATTTTACCTTAAAAATTGCCAAAATTTTATAAAAACTATATAAAATACTTAGAAATTTGAATATTTTTACAAAAAATTTCCAATCATTTATAGTTAGCATATGAAGGATTAGTAAGATTCGCCAAGGTTTCTAAATTTTAAAATAAACTTCCATCCTTAAAATCATCCTTGCCAATCAACAGATGACACTAAATGGGAATATGTTATTATTCCCAAAGATGAAGGACAAAATCCCCCTCAAAATGAATCCTTGCAAACTACAAAAGTTCCTCCCTATCCGAAGAGATTAGCAATCGAAAAACCAATGATTTGACCATAATTTGACATTATAAAAGAATTAAAAAATATCTATGTCAGAATTCCTCTGTTACAAGAAATAAATGATATCCCAATTTATAGTAAGGTAATTAAGGAACTGTGTATTAAAAAATCAGGTAGAGATAGAAATATCCTCCAACAATTCATTTGGTAGAATAATTGTATGAATACATATCAGAGCAGCCTAGGGTCACAAAATATGCAAATCCTGGGAATCCAATAGTAACTATAATCATTATTAATATTCCCATTGGAAATACTCTCATAGACCTAGGGGCGACCATTAATGTTATGACTGTCACCACCTTAGAATAATTACAGTTTAAACACTTCCTTCGACCTACCCCAACTATTTTAGAATTAGCATATAAAACAAAATTTATACCCATGGGGATATTGGATGATATCATAGTCACATTGGCATCATGGGAATATCTGGTAGACTTCCTTATCATCCATTCAAAGGATCCTACTAAAGGCCATCCATTATCTTGGGAATACCTTGGTTAGCTACTGCCAACACATTCATATGTTGTTGAGAAGGTGAAATGACTATCTCTAATGGACTTTCTATGAAGAAACATACGCTATACCCAACAACCCAATCTATTACAGAAAATCTATGGTGGCTCAAATGTCCATATGAGATATAAATCTAGGAAGAACCCATGTTTCCTAGTGATCACTCATGAGCACTTCAGGAGAAAACGACAGAGAATGTGTTAAATCAATTCATTTCTTCAATCACATGTGTTGATTTTCCTCAATCTTTCCCCCAATTTGATTATATGTATGTTGAAAAATTTCAAGAAAATTTGGATCCATAAACTCTTTATTCAACATATTTTATCTTTGTAATAGATGAATCTTCCAGATCCTATACCATGCCTTATGAGATTAGTCCTGGTAAATTGCTACATATCAATTTAGGACTAGATGAAGATCAACAAGAAAAATTAGTGAACGCCCTTAAGGACCAATCATGAGCATTTTCCTGGGATAATACCGATATGTGGGGTATACACCCCGACACATGTATCCATCATATCTATACCCAGGCAGAAGTAACACCTGTTAGGAAACCTTAGAGAAGGATGAATCCGACACTAAAAGATATAGTGACGGAGGAAATATAGTAACTAATGAATGTTGGTTTTATTTATCCAATTTCTGACAACAAATGCATATCCCCACTTGTAGTGGTTCCAAAGAAAGTAACCAGAAAATGGAGAATCTGTGTTGACTTCCGAGAACTTAATAAGCCCACTCTTAAGAATTATTTTCCTCTTTCATTCATTGACCAAGTCTTGGATAACTTGTCAGGGAAGCAATACTTTTCCTTCCTTGATGGATATAGCGGATATAATCAAATTCTAATAGCACCTGAGGATCATGACAATACTACTTTCACTTGTCCTTGGGGAACTTATTCTTATAGGGTCCTACCATTTGGTCTTTGTAATGCTCCTGCCACATTCCAATGAGTAGTATTAGGGATATTTGTTGATCTCATTCATGACTGTGTGGAAGTGTATATGAACTATTTATAGTATATGGTAATAATTTTCAAGAAGCCCTAGATAACCTGAGAAAAGTTCTCATTAGATGTCAAGAGATGAATTTGTACTTAAGTCATGAGAAGTGTAAAATGCTATTGACTGAAGGAGTAGTCTTAGGGAATCATGTTTCATCCGAGGGGATTAAAGTGTATCCTTATAAGGTTGAAGTAATTGTAAAACTCCCACCTCCAAAGACTCTTAAGGAGGTGAGAATATTCCTTGGGCATGCCGGTTACTACCGACGATTCATCGAAAATTTTATGAAAAATTGCTGCACCAATGTTTCAAATGATCACAAAAGATGTTGAATTTCTTTGGACTGACCATTGTCAAACTACCTTTGAAAAATTAAAAGATAAATTATCTATGGCACCACTTCTTAGAGGCCCGAATTGGGACCTTCCATTTCATATATCTATTGATGCATTTGATACTGCAATAGGAGGAGTGTTAGGACAAAAATAGGACCAACATTCTTAGGCCATTTACTTTGTAAGTAAAAACTTGACTCCTGATGAGATAAACTATACAATCACTGAGAAAGAATTCTTAGCAGTCATCCATACCATTAACAAGTTTCACCATTATATTACAGGATATTAAGTTATTGTACATATAGATCACTTTTCCATTAAATTTCTTATGAACAAACCTATTACCAATGGTAGAGTAACAAGATGTCTCCTTTCATTACAAGAATTTAATATCATTGTCCTTTACCGACCAAGAAAAGAGAAATCAATAGCTGGATTTCTCTCTCGAATTAATCATGAAGGTGATATTGTTCCTGTTGATGATAGTTTTCCAGATGAGGATCTCTTTCCATCTTCGTAAACACTCCATGGTTTGAAGATATGGAAAATTATTTAGCCACTAGAAAATTACTAGCTCACTTGTCACCTCATGAAAATCGTCAAATTATAACACAAAGTGATAACTACTCATGGGTTTGCCATGACCTTTTCCCTACTGGACCAGATTTGATCATTTGTAGATGTGTTTGGGAAGACAATATAGCATAAATCCTACAAAATTTCCATGATGGACCATGTGGTGGTCATTTTTCCGATAAACATACAACATACAAGGTTTTACATTTAAGATATTATTGGCCTAACATTTTTAAAGATGTTTCCAAATATGTAAGAAGTTGTGATAGTTGTCAGAGGATAGGAAAACCCACATCAATCGATGAAATGCATTTACATACCTAGGTTATGATCAAAACTTTTGAGAAATGGGCCCTTGATTTCGTAGGACCAATTTCTCACATGTCTTGTAAAATAACTATATTCTTGTTTGCACAGATTATGTCACTAAGTGGGTAGAGGAAAAAACCTTGCTTAGGGCTACTGAAAAATATGTTGTTAAGTTTATTTATGAAGATATTTTTACCTTCTTTGGTGTTCCTCATGAGATTGTGGTGCATACCTTTGACCCTTGGGCCAAAATCCGCTCAGGATCATTCTAAAATCCCCTTGAGCCAAAGCAGCTCCTTTGTTCTCACTGGAATGTCCAACGAATCCACAGGTCCTTCGTAAAACTTGCCCTATGTAACTTGACTCCAAGACCGAGCCTTACACTTCTATATGACCACAATCTGGTCCTTACACAGGCATCTCTCGCAACTCGGAAGTTCACGAGTCAAAGACCCTAAACTTCTCTTTCTCCAACCTTCGATACCCGAGATCACGATACTTGTATAGCTCTTTCTTTTTCAGTGCCCTCCACGCTTGACCGTCGGCTAGGGCTAAGTACTTAGCACCTCTCGTAACTCGCGACCTTGTGAGTTGGAGTGTCGATTCTTGACACTCTCCCCTTGCAAAAATCCGAGAGACGATGGTTGAGTTCCTTTGAACACTTCTCACAACTCACAATCTCACAAGTTGAAGCGATGAGTTTCCGTACTCCCCTTCTACGAAACCACGAGATGTGATAGTCAATGATGGTTTGACTTCCTTTAAGGCACTTCTCACAACTCGCAATCTCGCGAGTTGGAGTGTTGAACCTTCGTGCTCCTACTTTGCGAAATCTCGAGATGCAATAGATCAACTATGGATTGACCCCTCGATACGGTGAGTGCACGCCACCTGTCACCCTTGCAATCCCCACCTGATAGATGTGCCATGAATTCACATGTGCCTTCGGCTCTCGCCACTTCATAACTTCTGTAGTTGAAAGTGATTCCTCCAATTCTCGAACTCCCGATATGTGATAGCTCCATGGATTTTTGATCCAATGGTTCTCCTGTGCCTGGATCCAACGGTTTAGATATCCTTGCTACTTCAGCTATTTGCACAACCAAAGAATTTGGTCCGCCCTCTGAACTTACGAATCCCCAAATTCGAGAATTGATCCAACGGCTTGAGCTGACCATGATCAACGACCCTCGTTGGTTGTTGAACCCAAAAGGATGAGTTCCTCCAACCTCTATCCACCTTGCAACTTATATAGATCCTACAGTCCTCGCAACTTTGCAAGTTCTCCATGGAGAATTTTGACCGTCCAGTTCCTCCTCAATAGTTTCTGTGTAATTGAAGCAATGTTCCTCGTCTGAACTTGGATTCTGCAACGACCTCACTCCGTCTTCCCCTGAACACTTCAAAGACGCTTACTCTCCTGATCTTTAACTTGAAAAGTCAAGTCTCCAAAGGGACTCCTGCACGCACTCCTTGTGGAAAACCTTCAAATACTTCTGTGTATTTGAACTTTTGACTCTGTGCACCTTTCTCTGCAACAACAATCCTTCACCTTTCAACCTTAGTCGTTAAACTCTAAGGTCTCAGCTAGCCTGTGCACACCTTGCATGGCTTCTGTGCTCCACTTGCGCTCTGTTGGAATGAGAACAATGGTATCTCTCTTGAGCTTCCAGAGATAAACTCTAAACTTTGTCAACACACACCTTGCGGATGTTTTCACTACACTCCTTGCAGGAATTCTCACTCGGGAAGAGAAACAATTGAAATTCATTCTCTTTCTCTCTCAGATTTCAAACATTCAACATGAAATCATACATACACAACATAGCATCATAAAAAATTCATAACAGAGAGAATAAAACGACTGTAAGCATAACATTCAACATGTATACACAGAAAGAATCATAACACCATGAATCTAATTCAAAGCTTCTTATATTAATTCAAACTCATGTACATGGGTTCTTCTCTACAACTCTCTTCTTCTCTTCTGTTCTATGCTATGTTACAATTGAATTATCTAATGATACAAAAGGTGAGGGTGTCTATATTTGTTTTCCCTCCTATGCTCCTAAAATTGACTAATCTATCATTCAATCCTACCTACTTACATTAACTGGGCTTAAATGCCTTTTACATTGACAGATAAGAGCAGATTGCTCAAGATCTGTTTACAACACTTATACATAAATGCAAGTACGCCTCCTTAACTATTACATAAATATCCGCTCATTAATCTTTCAAAAACATTTCAAAACATTTCAACATGTGCAAAATGCGCTGGTGCTTGTCCCGGCTGGCTTTTGCCTTCACACTCACTTGGTTGCTGACGATGCTCCTACATCATACTCCCTCGCTTGAAAATTTTCATGAACTCCTGTTCATGAGCTCCTACATGGTCTGTCCATGCTTCTGAATTTCTGCTTCATCCTCCCAACTGGCATCTTCAACTGGGTGTCCCTTCCACTTGACCAAGTATTCCAAATACTCTTTCCTTATGGTCTTTTTGCTAATCCTCTTGTCAATGATGCTTTCCATCTGTGTCTTTTCTTATGCTTTCCATCTTTGTCTTTCCATCTGTGCTTTCGAAATACATTTCTTTGAGGTTTTCAAAACCCAAAGTTTTGACTCTGAATTCCTACATAAGAAAACATTTCCTGCTCAAAGCATCAACAACTTTGTTAGGGGT
Organism: Picea mariana; assembly: GCA_032191745.1. Taxonomy (NCBI): domain Eukaryota; kingdom Viridiplantae; phylum Streptophyta; class Pinopsida; order Pinales; family Pinaceae; genus Picea; species Picea mariana. The sequence continues at coordinate 22,183 of JASDQU010947928.1, forward strand.
TCCAAAAATATGCTTAATCACAAAAGTAAAATTCTGCATGAATTCAACCCATTTTGCATGCTTTTGGTTCAACTTCTCCTGTTGAGTCATGAATTGTAAGGCATGATTATCACTGTACAAAACAAACTCTTTAGGAACCAAATAATGTCTCCATTTCTTCAGCGCTTGTATGACCGCATAGAACTCTTTATCATATGTGGAGTACTTAAATTTCACTTCATTCAGTTTTTCACTAAAGTATGCAATCGATCTATCATCTTGGCTCAAGACCGCTCCAATTGCAAATCCACTAGCCTCACACTTGACCTGAAATGTCTTGATGAAATATGGAAAAAACAAATTTAGTTGTTCAGTGATCTTCATCTTCAGCAAGTTGAAACTCTTCTCTGCTTCCTCTGTCCAGCGAAAAGATTTATGTCTTTTCTTCACCGTATCCATCATCGGTGCACTAATTCCACTGAAATTTCGGATGAATTTCCTGTAGAAACTAGCTAAACCATGGAAAATTCTAAATTCAAACACGCTCTTCGGTGATGGCCAATTCTTAATCGCTTCCACCTTTTCCGGCTCCATCTTCAACTCATTTTCAGAGATAACAAAACCCAAGTAAATGAGTTATGTCCTCATAAATGAGGATTTCTTCACATTTATCAGCAATTTCTCTTGTTGTAATCTCTTCACCACTGTAGTTAAATGCTTCAAGTGCTCTGCTTCTGTCTTGCTGAAAATTAATATATCATCAAGATATACAATGACAATTTTCCCTATGAAATCTTTCAGGACTTCGTTCATCAATATCTTGAAAGTACTGGGTGCATTCGTTAATCCAAATGACATGACAATCCATTCATATATCCCCTCATTCATCTTGAATGTTGTCTTCCATTCATCACCTTCTCTCATTCGAATTTGATGATATCCGCTTTTCAAATCCACCTTTGAAAAAAACTTTGCTCCACTCAAGCAATCCATCAAATCGTCCATCCTTGGCAATGGAAATCTGTATCTGATGGTAATATTATTAATTGACCTTGAGTCTGTACACATTCTCCAACCTCCATCTTTCTTTGGGCTGAGCACTGTTGGAACATCACATGGACTCAAGCTTTCTTGAACCAATCCTTTGTCCATTAAATCCTGGACCTGTCTCTTGACTTCTTCATTTTCCTGCGGCGTCAATTTTTACGTTGCTTTGTTTGGTAAACTAGATCCAGGTATAAGATCAATGCGATGGCTTATACTCCTAACCAGTGGCAACGAACAAGGTAATTCGTCCACTACTATATCAATGAACTCTTCCAACAACTTCTGGATTTCCTCTAGTAAATCATCCACTCTTGTACTGTTCAAAACAATTCTGGGCTTCCTGACCACAATAAATTGTGTGTCTTCCTTCTTCTTAACCTCATTAAGAAGTTCCTTCCCACTCATCAGAAGTACAATGTTGCTCACTTCTGGTTTCACTTCTTTATCCTTAATTAGCAACAACATGTGAGTTCTCCCATTTTTCTCCAGGGTGTATGTGTTCTTTCTCCCATCATGAATCACATTCTTTTCATATTGCCATGGTCTACCCAACAATAGATGATAAACATCCATGAGAATGACATCACATAATATTTCATCCTTATATCCTCCTATTTTAAATTCAACTAAACACTGTTTAGTGACATTTACCTGATGTCCTTTTTGTAGCCACGAAACTCTGTATGGGCTTGGATGTACAATAGTCTCCAACTCCATCTTTTCTACCATCTCTGTAGAAATGAGATTGTCTGTGCTACCACTGTCCACGATGACTTTGCATACCTTGTCTTTGGTTTTGCAAGCAGTTCGAAATAGTCTGTTCCTTTGGGTTGGGTTCTCTGCCTCCTTATCTGGCATTAGTGAACTTTCCACATCATCAAAGATCTTCCACCCTGAGCATCTTCTGCCTCAACATTCCATCCTTGAGCTTTGGTAATGTGAGTTTCACCACCTTCCTTCTTCCTCTATGGACACTCATAGGATTTATGTCCGTTTTTTCCACAGAAAAAACATTTTATTTCTCCACCTCTTCCTCTCGTTCGAGGAAAAGTATTTCTATCAGTATACTTCCCTCATTGTGAGCTTTCGCCTCTCTCAATCTGAGGTTGAGGTTTATTCCCCTCTTCTTTAGATTTATGAGTTCTGTCTTGGGCAATTGGTTTGCCTCTGTCTTGACTTCTACCCTGGCCTCTTTGACCTTGTTTTTGACTCAATTTTTCTTCAGCTTTCAGAGCCATCTGATAAGCATCCTCCACATTCCGAAGGGTCATCGTGCTCATCTCATCCTGAATGTCATATCTCAGACCATTCATGTATATGGCAACCTTTTCATCATCACTTTCCCGATGACCTGCTCTGATGTTTATATTGTAGAATTCCTCAGTGTATTCTTTCATTGAACCCAACTTTTGTCTCAAATTCTACATCCTCCGAAACAGAGTAATTTGATAATCCTTGGGTATGAATTTGGATTTCATCTTCGCAACCATTCTATCCCAGCTTTTGATTTTCTTCTTTCCCTTGCAACGTCTCTCAGCCTACAGTTCATCCCACCATAATGTTGCATGTCCTTTAAGTCTTGTAATGACATGTTTGACCTTCTTGTCTTCCTCGACATCCTCATAGTCAAAGTACTTATCCAGAGCTCTAATCCAATCTAGAAGCTCTTCAACATCCAGGTTTCCTTCATATACTGGAATGTCCATTATTGCTTTGGCACCTATCCTTGCAACAACCTTGAATAGGTGTTCTTCTGCTGCATCTTCTGCTGCAACTTCTTCTCTTTCATCTCCATTCCCACTTTCATCTTCGTTGATATCTCCAGCGTCAAATGTGCACCTCTGTGTCGTCTCCATGGCATCAATCCTAACACGTAATTCATGCATTTCCCTTTCCACTGCTGGATCGGGTAACTTCCTGTCTCTTCTCCTCGGTAGCATGGCTATAAAATTTCTTCTTTCTCTCTACCTGAAATATACCGACAAAAACTTTCTCTGATACCACTTGGTGCAGACCTCCAACCCTCGGGCTGAAATCCTCTCAGGATCGTTCTAAAATCCCCTTGAGCCGAAGTGGCTCCTTTGTTCTCGCTGGAATGTCCAACGAATCCACAGGTCCTTCATAAAACTCGCCCTATGTAACTTGACTCCAAGCGCGAGCCTTACACTTCTATACAACCACAATTTGGTCCTTACAAAGGCGTTTCTCACAACTCAGAAGTTCGCGAGTCGAAGACCCTCAACTTCTCTTTCTCCAATCTCTGATACCCGAGATCACGATACGGGTATATCTCTTTCTTTGTCATCACCCTCCATGGTTGACCGTCGGCTAGGGATAAGTACTTAGCACCTCTCGAAACTTGTGACCTCGCGAGTTGGAGTGTCGAGTCTTGAAAATCTCCCCTTACGAAACTTTAAGAGGCGATGGTTGAGTTCCTTTGAACACTTCTCACAACTCGCAATATCACGAGTTGAAGCGATGAGCTCCTGTGCTCCCCTTCTATAAAACCCCGAGATGCGATAGTCAATGATTGTTTGAATTCCTCTAACACACTTCTCACAACACACAATCTCATGAGTTGGAGTGTTGAACCTTCATGCTCCTCGTTTGCGAAATATTGATATGCGATAGATCAACTATGGATTGACCCCTCGATACGGTGAGTGCACGCCACCTGTCACCCTTGCGGTCCCCACCTGACAGATGTGCCATGCATTCACACGTGCCTTCGGCTCTCACCACTTCGTCACTTCTGTAGTTGAAAGTGATTCCTCCAATTCCTGAACTCTCGATATGCCATAGCTCCCCAGATTTCTGATCCAACAGTTCTCCTATGCTTGGATCCAACAGTTCAGATCCCCTTGCTACTTCGGTTGTTCATGCAACCAAAGAATTTGCTCTTCCCTCCGAACTTACGAATCCTCGAATTCGAGAACTGATCCAATGGCTTGAACTGACCATGATCAACGATCCTTGTTGATTCTTGAACCCAAAAGGATGAGTTCGTCCAACCTCTATCCACCTTGCAACTTATCTAGATCCTACAGTCCTTGCAACTTTGTGAGTTCTCCACGGAGAATTTCGACCGTTCAATTCCTCCTCAATAGTTTCAGCGTAATTGAACCAATGTTCATCATCTCAACTTGGCTTCTGTAATGACCTCGCTCCATCTTCCCTTGAACACTTCAAAGATGCTTACTCTCCTGAGCTTTAACTTGAAAAATCAAGTCTCCAAAGGGACTCCTGCATGCAGTCGTTGCGGAAAACCTTCAAATACTTCTGTGTATTTGAACTCTTGACTTTGTGCACCTTTCTCTGCAACAACATTCCTTCACCTTTCAACCTTAGTCATTAAACTCTAAGGTCTCAGCTAACCTACACACACCTTGCACGGCTTCTATGCTCCACTTGCACTCTGCTAGAATGAGAACAATGGTATCTCTCCTGAGCTTCCAGAGATAAACTCTGAACCTTGTCAACGCACACCTTGCGAACATTTTCACTACACTCCTTGCAGGAATTATCACTCAGGAAGAGAAACAATTGAAACTCATTCTCTTTCTCTCTCATATTTCAAACATTCAACATGAAATCATACATACACAACATAGAATCATAACAAATGCATATCAGAGAGAATAAAATGAATGTAAGCATACCATTCAACATTTATACACATAAATCATCATAACACCATGATTCTGATTCAAAGCTTCTTATATTAATTCAAACTCCTGTACATGATCTCTTCTCTACAACTCTCTTCTACAACTCTCTTCTTCTCTTTTGTTCTATGCTATGTTACAATTGAATTATCTAATGATACAAAAGGTGAGGGTGTCTATATTCGTTTTCCCTCCTATGCTCCTAAAATTGTCTAATCTATCATTCAAACCTACCTACTTTCATTAACTGGGCTTAAATGCCTTTTACATTGACAGATAAGAGCAGATTTCTCAAGATCTGTTTACAACACTTATACATAAATGCAAGTATGCCTCCTTAACTGTTACATAAATATCCGCTCATTAATCTTTCAAAAACATTTCAAAACATTTCAACATGTAAAAAATGTGCTGGTGCTTGTCCTGACTGGCTTCTGCCTTCATGCTCACTTGGCTGCTGACGATGCTCCTGCATCATATTGTCAGAAACTAGGGTACATAATTTACTTCTAAGATGATGAAGGTATTAACAAAAAAATATGGGATAAAACATCGTAATTCCTCTCCATACCACCTACAAGATAATGGCCAAGTGGAGTCAACAAACAAAGTATTGGAAACTATCTTGACTAAAAATTTCCAACTACACCATAGATATTGGGATGATAGAATTCTATAGGATTTGTGGACATATCACACTACATGGAGAAACACCACTCGACATGCACCATTTGAACTAGTTTACGAAAAACAAGTATTCTTACCTATTGAATTCCAAGTAAGAACCTTTCGTATTGCTGCACAAATGGGATTAGATTTAGATGAATCACAAAAACAACGAGTCCTATAACTAAATGAATTGGATGAAATTAGACAGGATTATATCCAAAGGACAATCTAAGTTCAAAACCAACGAAGAAAATGGCATGATAAATTCATTAAAAATAAGCAATTTCAACATGGAGATTGGGATCTATTGTTTGATTCAAGTTTTAAAACTTTTAAAGGTAAACTTACCACTTGATGGTTAGGTCCTTATGAAGTGGTTACCATGTTTGATAATGGGGTTGTAAAAATAAAAACAATTGATGATAAACAAGTCTCGTTTCTAGTAAATGGGCATAGAATTAAACTTTACCATAAACCTATTTCTAAAGAAGACTTTATGCAAGTCATGTCAGCTGACAAGGCAATGGAATTGGTGGATGGGGAAGTTTCTTCTCCTTCACCCTGTTCTCAAAATATTTTGTTTCTTTGTAGTACATATATAAAGTAGTTTTTGACAAGCAATTTTAGAAGTTTTGCAGGGGATTATCTTACTTCAAAAGAAGATGTTATTGTACTTAAATTTCATCATCTTATTCAGAATCATTTGAGTAGTGAATACTGTTATCATGATTAATAATTGTTTTTTTTAGTTAGTCATTTTTATTTTTATTTTTGACAAGAATTCTGTCTTCTTTTCAACCTAGACTTCCAGGGAATCTTTTATAATAGTTGTTCATAGCCCTCAACCACCATAAAATATACTAAAATAAAGGGACATTGATCTCATCAAACCTAGAGGCTACTAGTACAATCCATCTAGATCTCTGAGTAGGTCAATAGAGTACTTTTATAAATGAGTAGCAAGAAGGTCTAACTAACGGTTAGCCATGGAAACATCAATTTAACTTCAATAGAAGGTGACTAGGGCCTATATTTATCTTTTTGTTATTCTCCAATAGTTCCATCCACTAGACATTAAATTGATCAATTGTGCTATTTATTTGGATCGGTTATACTCATTTAAGTATCCCTTACATCACGACAATCTATAAAAGTAATACATAAAAATAATCATCCTCCAACTTAAATACCATCCCAATTCGTAAAAGGTTTTCAGAGTTGCCTCCCCATCTTCTTGCAAAAATAAACATTCATATACAAATCATAAAGGTGAGGGTAAGGAATAGTCTCTTCTATAAAAAGGGTGTAAGAGGATAACTCGTTGGGATACTGAATAGGTCTTTCGGTAGTCGGTACCGGACTATGGTATGAGTAGGTAAACCCGTCAGAGTACTAAGCATGAATGTTGGAAGCGAGGCATTCTACCTGGAGAGGATGATGACTTAAAAGTAATAAGTAATGAGTCCTTGATTTTAAAACTTGTCTTAATGTATGGAACTACTTGTGGGCATGACTGAAAGGGAGTATGCATAGTTAAGTAAAAGTAAATGAACTCCATTCACTTGCCATTGGGAGCTAACCTGAAGATGATCTTAATACCCTCTTATCTAATTTTTCTTAACTGTATGTAAGATGTTTGTCTTATAGGTGGGACCATGATCTTAACGATTGTTCTAGGCTAACATGTGAAATTTACCTATACACTCGGAAGTTATAAATCTCAGGATGTTGGAAGGATTGACCAGTTTCCTGTATGATTGATTTGGGAAATGTTACTATTCTTAGGAGTAGGGGAAGGCCTAAACGTTGTTCATTTGTTTAGGAAGTCTATGTTAAAAGGCTATATCATTTCTTCCATGTAGAGATATACCATGAAACCACTCTTCTTTACAAAATTTATCAAGCAATATATGTCATCAATTGTTAATAGTTGCATATCATGATGATGAAATATGATCAATAATGTACTATTTTAGTAATCTCATAACTGCTTTGTTCATGTGTAGATGACAAGATTGATACTGCATCGCAATTTTGGTTTATGGATCTCTACACATGACAAATAAAAGGGAGAATTGATCAAAGAAGTTGTATAGATTGATTGTTCCAAGAGAGAGGGGGATGTTCATAACTCAACAGTTCTATTTTTTCCAGTCATAAAATTCCTTCTCCACTACAAATATTGGAACTCGGCTAAGAAACTAACATATTTTTTCTCAAGCATTCTCCGTTGTAGTTATATTTCAATAAAAGAAATCAAAATTGATACTTTAGTTGCAACCATCCTCTCATCCACTTTGGGAGACAGAAGCCTTACAATCCAGTGACTTTGGCATTTATAGGCTTACTTTTGACTGATGTGTAATTTTCAAACCTAATGAAGTGTCAGATGGAGTGACGGATGAGGTACTATAACAAATACTGTAACATGTAAAGGGTGATTTACAATTCTTAGGGTAAAAAAAAAATCAACCTAAATCCAACTTAGAACATGGTTTAACATATATGGTTTAAACATCTATAAATTTAGATCATATGGTTTAACATATATAATTTGACATATACAAATTACTATATGCATGATCAATATTTTGATCATAATGTCCAAGTCTTTGACTTGGACATTGATCAAATCATTATTTCGAGTAGTAACGATTTTGATGGTGGCATGCATAAACATTAATGATGGTGTTTGTTTCTCATTAATCCCAAGTAAACCCGTGATTTCAAACACTTGATCACATTTTCGATTTAGGGGAACAAAGTACTCCACATTTCCTTTGTTTTTCCTCTATTTTTACTTGCCACCATGCCGAATCTCCACGAAACCTGCTCATATGCCAAATTTTTAGCTAGCCCTGAGTTCCTGCCTTGCAGAGAGATCTTTCTCCACGCAGGAAGGGGGAAATTCCTTGTCAGTTTGGAGGGGCATGACGATGATGTTTCCCTCTATCTCTCCCTCGGGTTCGATGGCAAGATTTATCCCATTGGTCACTTATTTTTCCAGTGTCTGAGGAGTCTATTTTTGTTTCCACAAGACTCCCACGAATTGGAGACAGATGGTTCAAGGGTTACCAACTCTCATGATAGAGTTATAATCAGGTTTTAAAACCAGAATATCATATCGTTTCTGGGGCTAAGGGTTATTCAAAGGGATGGATTAAATATGAATTTCTTAAACCTATGGTATTCATCACTAGGTTAGTCAGTTATGAGGGTAAGTATTACACCTTTAAGGCTTGCCATTTTCGCCTCTTGGCTCACTTCCAGTTTGGTAAACCTTTGAATTTTTTGTTTTACTTCTTGAAGAGTCTTGATAAAATGTCATCCCAGGTTCGTAAGAATGTGACAAAACCTATCCATAGCCTATTCCATCATGGCCTTATCAAACTCATGGTTATATCAGAATTAAGGAAACAATATAGAACCTGGGATGATTTCCTTTACCAGTTTTTGAACCCTCACTTGACAGTTAAAACAACCAAAAAATCAATTGATTTCGAGACTTATAATCCATCTCACTCTCACCTTCCTATGTTGAAAAACCCTCCAATTAATCCTACTCCCTCATCTATTAAGAAGCCTAGGAAGCCTATTTCTGACTCTAAACAAAAGAAGATGCATAACTCTTTTCACCACAATTTTCCTCCAATTCCTACAAAGAGGTGAGGTGCTAACAGGTTCAAAGGACAACCATCTCATAGGTGCACTCGTAGTATGGTTGGAAAGTTCAATCAAAACCCTCCAATTACCTAAGAACCTATTAAATTATCCTCTGATCATGAGAGACCTCACAAGAATATTAAAGAGTCTACAGGAGATTATAAGCCTACCAAAGAAACTAAATCTAAATCTTCCATGCCTATTCTTCCTCAAGAGGCCACTATCACACCTTCTCCTTGAATTCATAAACCTTCTATAAAGTGTGACATGCCTTCCACATCCACTAGTAAGCCTAATCCTTCTGAAAAGTATGCTCATTCCCCAACTGTTGAACAATTACATCAAGAAAATGCTCAGTTGACCCAACGTCTTGGAGAATATGAAACATTGGATCGACATCTACATCATGACAACGTTGTCCTACAAGACAAGGTGAATTATCTACAAAGTTTGGTTGATGATATGAATACTAACAATCACAATTTAAGAATGAAGTTGAAGCATCAGAGGAGGCCTAAGCATAAGTATCTAGGACATGAGGAAGAATTCCCTAAATATTAATCCATCTCCTATCTCAAGAGTATAGTTATGTTTTGGCAATCCATTTTTCTTTGCAGAGGGACTTGCAAAACCTCAAGAGCGGAGGAGATGTTGACCCCGTGTTTTGTCTACTTTTTCCCTACTATAAGTCTCTTTTTGTATCTCCATTTTCTTTCTTGATCTTATTATCAGGTTATTTTCATCAAATTGATGTGGGATACGAATAAGGTATGTGTTGAATTCATTTGATAGACTAATATGAGATTTATTTTTAATTAAATGAATGTTATTGCTTACTATTTGTTATTTTGATTAAACAGGAAAAAATGCAATCCAGACCTTCATCTGGTCCTTAATCTGACCCTTATTACGGAACTCAGAGCACAACATATTTGGCCATTAGCATACTTGTGGGCGTTTTTGGGCAAAACTAGAACATGGGTTTTCTATCCATTATCGCCCTCTTGATATGGCTCCTACTGTATTTTGATTTAGATAGTTAAATCTAACTCCTATATTCAATCTACTATTTTAAGACTTATTGTCTATTAATAGAACAACTAAACAATTTTCTTGTTTTGAGAGAGAGTCGACCCTTTCAGTGGTCGACCTCTTAGACTCTATATATACTTGAGCTCACTAGCATGATAGAACTAACCAAGAGAAACAGTTTAAGAACTTTGTGGAAAGTTTGGCTTTGTTCTTCATTTCAATGCACGTTTATGAATTAAGTTGAGTTTGTGATCAATTCGTGATTTAGAGTACCACAACTGATCGAGGGGGCCGCTAGTAGTCTGTGTGTCTTATGTCTTTGTCTGTTCATATTTCTAACCTCTCTTTTGCAAGAATTGTTTTAATTTCCCTCTTACAATCATTTCCTTATAATTCCTTTGTATATTTTATTTCCTTATAATTGTTCTAATCTCTCTTTACTGTTATAATCTCTCTTCTACAATCATTTCTTTATAACTCCTTTGTGAATATCAGCTGTGTTAATCACTCTTTTCTAATTGTAATTGTTG
>JASDQU010947929.1:17905-39523 GCA_032191745.1 Picea mariana
GGAAAATCCTATTAGGCGATTCTGGCATTTACTGTGCAAGTTGGACAGGGACAAGGTCTATTTCATACCTTTCTGTTTGATGGGTGGGAATCCCGATGTGAATACTGATGGAATCTTCACGTATAATGGATTTATGGCTTAACTAAATTTAGATGGGGTACTGTAATATAAATAAAGGTTGTGACTGGATTGGGTGCATGTGGCACATGGTCTTAGATTGCATTCAGATTCGTTCTCTCTTGGACCACAAAGGGGTCCTCGTCATATTAATGACTTTCATTAATGGATTCTTTATGCTTCTAATCCTGTGCTGTTGAGTAAGCAGTTCTACATCAAACAACACTTAAACATAAAAATGAACTATGTGTCACGGCGAAACACTGCACACATCGTCTTTATTAACTAAATTTACAAAAATTGTAGAAAACTCAAATCTAACTATTATACATGCTCCTTCGGACTAAAGAAATAGTCCTTTTAGCTGCATTTTTAGACATATAGGGTTTCAAGTGAGCACCATTCACCCATCCTTCCTGCAACATACCATCCAGTTGTGCAAGTCTGACTGATCTTGAGGGTCGGATCTCCGCAAATATAAATGGTCCCAACCAATGCATGCACAACTTCCCAGGATGCTTCTAGTACCAACTTTCATAGAGTAGAACCTTGTCTCCTTGCGTAAATACTTTATTTTTAATGTGCCTATCATGCCAGGATTGCCAGGATTTGTGCCTTTCTTTTTCAACTAACTGATGGAAGTCTACTAAAAACATGGTCTCCTCAAGTTCTTGTAACTCCATAAGTCTTTGCACAACTAACGCCTCCGACATATGTGTGATCTGTGCGATGTACAAAATCAGAGTGATGAATTATGCAGGCACCACTGCCTCCTTCCCATAAACTAGCTGGAATGGTGTATACCTATGGAGTTTCTTTGTGGTTGTCCTCTAAGCCCATAGTACTGCTAGAACTTTGCCATCCCAATCTTCCTGATTTGTAGAATAGACCTTTGTTAATCCTCTCTACAGAATCTTGTTGAATGCTTCCACTGTTCCAATGGCTTGTGGGTGGTAAGGGTTTATTTTGTAATGTTGGATCAGGAACTCTGTTGTAAGATTTTCTATAGTGATACTAATAAAATAAGTTCATTGATCATTGGTTAGGCTCTTAGGACATCCAAATTGGGTGATAATATTCTCAAAAATGAACCTAGCAACAGTATCAGTCGAGCATTTCTGAACAACTTTTGCTTTAGCCCAATGTGTAAGGTATTCAGTTGCGTCAATGATGTACCTAGTCTTTGAATTTTTAGTTGTGGGGTTGATTGGTCCAATGAATTCAACTGCTCGCTTATCAAATTCCTATAGAGATCGAACTGGTTAAAGTGGTAATTCATCTCGTCGTGATGGCTTACCCACTCTTTGACAAACATCATATGATCTAGCATATACCTTTGCATCCTTGAAGAGCATTTCCCACCAAAGTCCATCTTGGAGGAATTTCTGTGCAGTATCCTTTTCTCCTACATGACCTCCTGCAACTTCATTGTGGCATTCCCATAGTATTTCCTATCTTTGATGATCCAAGACACATCTTCTGAGGATACTATCTAATCCCAATTTATACAATTTTCCTATGATCAACTAGTAATTCATTGCTCTAACAACCATATGGAATTTATGGGTTGTGGAATATGTTTCCAGGTAGGCCCCTATACTTAAGAATACTTATATTTCCTCCATGTACTGTGGTATGGCCTCAACCTAGAACAAGTTTGCATCTGGGAGCTGATCGTCAACTTCGCCTCCACTTTCCCCTGACTCTAATCTAGACAGGTGATTAGGTCCTACATTGCATATTCTAGGATTAATAATTACTTCAAAAGAAAATTATTGAAATAATAGCAACCATATACAAATTATCCCTTCCAACACAGGTTTATTAACTAGATATTTCAATGCAGAATGATCAACAAAGAACTTAAAATGAGAACCTAACAAATAATGTCTAAATTTATGAAAGTCATAAATAATGGCTAAACCCTCCCTTTCTATCATTGTGTAGTTGCGCTCAACCTGTGACAACTTTCATCTCACAAAACAAATAGGATGATCCATGGCTCCATCTCTAGGTTGCGCTAATAAATCTCCTAAGTAAATACCTGAAGCATCTACGTGGACATGAAATTCATTTTCCTAGTTTGGGAATATCATAATCGGTGTTTTGTTGAGCTTCTAATTTAGGGTCTTGAATGCTTTATCACATTTTGGGGTCCATTGGAACATTTCTTCCTTTTTCAGTAGATTTTCCATTGGTGCAGTAACGTTTGCATATCTTCTAATGAACCTGCGATGGTACCTTATGTGTCCCAACGTGGAGCGCAACTTCTTAGCACTCGTAGGTGGCAACATATTCACAATAAACAGAACTTTGGTTGGGTCTACCGATACTCCCTCTTCACATATTATGTGGCCCAATAAATTCCCATGTAGTACACAAAAGATACGCTTTTTGAGATTCAATGATATCTGCAATTCTCTGCATCTATCAAACATTGGCCATAACAGTGCTACATGTTCCTTGAGCAGACTGTATATCATCCAATCATCCATATAGAATTCTATAAAATTGTGAATGAACTCGCTAAAATATGCTATTACAATCCTGGAGAAAACTGCAGGGGCGTTCTTTAAGCCAAATGGCATCATGTTGTATGCAAAATACCCTCATTCTATTATGAATGTGGTCTTATTTTTGTCCTCTTCAGCAATCCTTACTTGGTCGTAGCCTGAAAATCCATCTTTGAATGAGTAAGCTTCTTTCTCCGCAAACTATTCTAGAACCTCATCAGTAAAAGGTGTTGGGAAAGGGTCATGCACACAGGAAGAGTTAAGGCTTCCATAGTCCACACAGAACCTAATATCATTTGTTCCTTTCTTAATTTGGATGACTATTGAGCTGACCCATTTTTCTTCTTCCACTACAAAAATAAGTCTGGCTTCCAACATCTTGTCTATATCCTTCTTAATCTTCTCTTTTACTCTAGGGTTAATACGGTATGGTCTATGCCTCAAAGGCTTTGATCTTGGTTTTAATTCAATTTTCATTTCTCCCATAACTCCTTTGATTCCTTTTAACTATGAAAAGGTATTTGGGAACAAATCCTCATATTCCCACAACAAACTCTATATTTCTTGACTATTTTTCTCATCCCAGTAATCTCCCACCGTAGCTATCTTAGGTTTCTTTGTGGTCCCTATATTGACTTTGCGCAACTTTAATGGGTGATTATAAGAACTATCAGTCTGACTGGGTATGATGTTCTGGATTTCTCTATTCCCTTCTATATATTTAATGGATAGGTTTCTCAATTCCTCTAAATCATATGGGCTTGCTAAATCCCTGATAATCTTATCACATTCTATAAGCTTCTTGGTTGAGGGTAGGTGAATATTAGCCTGATGTTCTCAACTATGTTTTTCACATACCACTAGGTTTGATTTCTAATTACTATAGTCTATAAAAAAGAATTCTTTAATCTTTTGCAGGACTACTTCAAGATCAGGGTACTTACTTGTAAATGAGAAGTCCTTGCAAAAGCGATCTACTAGCATCTTCTAGTCACTATTCTTTCTTCTGGTTTTTTCATGTATGAGCCAAGATTTTGGGATTGGACTTAGTGAGTGGGGTAATACTTGAACCCAAAAGAGAGAGGGTATTTTCATAAATTTCCACTGTGTCACGCATTGTTCAATATGTTATCTAGGATCAGATTCTCCGCTAAAAAGTAGCATACCTTGGAAATTTATCTGTATCTTTGATTCCATCTCCTCCTTTTTGTGGAACCTATATTTGATAGCTTTCTTCACATCTTCCCAATTTCTTAGTAGGACTTTATGATTGGCCCACCATCTAGAATAGGTGTCTTGGAGGGATAAATCTAGTACTGATATCCTCTAACCTTCCACTACCTTTTCTTCCATTATGATCAGAAAACTATCAGGTCCTAATGTGCCATCATATACTGGGTGTTCTTTGACCTCGGTCCCAACCCATCTCATTTCCCTGACAGTTGCACATATTCTCAAGAATATTTCGTATGAGCATTGCTGCCAACTGTCAAATTCCAATTCTAAGTCTTCGTCTACTGACTGTATACTCCTCCAAGTTACCGATCCATCAGTAGTAGGATTTATATAATCATCTCTTTTTCTTGTTGTTACAGTGTACAACTGATCCAAGTCCTCTCCCTCCATTTTATTATATGTTGCCTCTGTATACCTGGTCCCTACATATGGATCAAAGGGTTGAACTACCTTGATTCCATCAGCCTCAAAGGTCATGGTGTCTTTCTTTAATTAAATTATTGCATAGTTGTCATAGGCCTAATCAATTCCAAGTAGTGCAGGGTAAGGGTCCTTATTCCCCATGATTTCAATCACTTCAAAGTCAGCTATGGTCTTCACTCCCAAAACATCTATTTCCACACTCTCCAGTATCCCTATTGGGAAAATACAATATTGGTTGGCCATTCTTAGCTGAATTGGGGAATATGTCAGCCTAGGTTTTCCTAAGGCTTCCTAAGTATTATTAGGAAGAATGTTCACATCGGATCCTAGATCCAACATGACATCCTTGATCTCAAATTCATCTAGCTGAGCTACTAGTTTGAATTATTTTCCAATTTGTACTTTTCTTCTCTGCACCCTCTGAGTACTCTTTTCAGGAAGACTAGTCCTTATTCCTACTTCTATGGGTTGTTCATTCCCTAAAACTAGGTATAACGCATTGTGCAAATTATCTGTTAATTGATCATTCTCGAGAATGTCGAGAATAATTGAAGCCAAAGGTCAACTAAATTTTGAGGTTGCTTAGGTTGTCTCTGTGTGACTACAGGGTTTCTGGGTGCAGGGGGTGAAGTAAGGACTTGCGCAATCTTAGTGTAAAAAATAGGTTGTGGGGGTTTCTCTTGCATATCAAGGATAGGGATATTCTGAAATACCTCTATGGAATATTTAAAGAACAAATTTTGTTTTAGAGGGTCATACATGTCTTATTCAAGTGTTTCTTTCTAGATTTGAGGTAGATTATCAGCATCAACTCCCTTCTTTTCTCCTCCTCGAGTAACAATATTGAGGTTGGGTAATTTTCCCTTACTAACTCTCTTGATTTCTGAACTGATGAGGTTAGTTCCTCATTTACATACCCTATCTTCCCATTTTTCAATTAGTTCTAGGAAGTCTTCAGTTGTGTGCCCATTGGTTCTATAGTGAGAGCACCATGGTCGCCTTGGAAGAGGACAGTCTCTAGCCATATGGCCTTCCTCGTCACAATTATAGCATCTTCTTGGCCCTCTTACCCCAGTTCTTCCTCCTATGAAGTCTCCTCTGGCTCCACCTCCTCGACCTCTTCCTGAACCTTGAGGGTTTTCATTCACTCTAAATGATTTTCAGTCCAACCTCTCTACAAGTGCATCCAATGCTCTACATTGATTGGTAGTATGTGTAGTAGATGTGCAAAACTCACAATGTAATTTATTTTGTACTGTCAAATATTTCTGCATAATGGGGCATTGTCTTGGCCCATGCCCATGGATTCGACAAATCTCATAATTCTCAACTGTTGGTGCTACTTGGGTCCTTGGAAAAGGATGATATGGGGTGGGGTTATGGAATGGTAAGTTTTTAGACACTTGCGCAACTCCTCCCGTGGATCCTAGTGAGGGTCCCATCGGATTCTGAGGAGGTCCCATTCCCCCCATTCATGGACATTCATTCACCAGATGTCCTTATGTATAACATATGGTGCACCAGAGTTGTGGTCATCCCGGTCTAGGTATCATCGTTTCTTGAATATTTTCTATAAGAGATGATATTTTCCCTTGTATTTGCACCAAATTTGCATTTGTTGGGGGTCTGGTCACTCTCAGGACCCTAGGATATCCTGCCATGGCTACAATATTCATTGATTGTTTCAGGGTTTCTATTAGAGTGGCTATCTGTTGTTGTGTTAGAAAAATCCGTGTCAGAGGTAGAAATCCCTGAATATACCACTCCCTTTGATTTTCCTCATGGATCATATGTGCTAAACTCCCTATAGCATATTTAAACTTTTGTTTGTATTCCCAGGTTGATTCACCTTCCCTTTGTTGAATCTCGCACAGCTCAAAAATAGATTGTTGTTCTGACTAAGGTAGTTTAAACTCCACTATGAACTGTGTCCATACTTGGACAAGTGTGAACACTTGAACTTGCATTCTTGGCACTCTTCGCTAAATAATATTCATGTACCACTTGAGAGCGTGACCTCTCAAGGTATTCTAAAACTCAACCAACTTATTCACATCTAGAGTCCCTCTAGATCTCCATATTGCCTTGCACAAGAACCAGTGCTGCTCAACATCTTAAACTCCATCACCCTAGAATTCTGGGTATTGGGCAATCGAACCTCCCATGTGACCAACCATTTCTGATCTTGGTGCTCTTATCAAAATGAAACCTAATGGTCTTGCTTGCGATCTACCAGGGGATCCTAATATCCTCCCTGTACTCACACTTCCATATTGTGACTAACTAACTAATTGTATCATAACAGAACTAGCATGATAAGGTAGTATTGAACTTACCACTTGTATATAAGACACTTGGGGCATGGGCAATTTGGGGCTGGCGCCACTGGATTCGGGGTGGTTTTATTTGATCTTGGGGGTCTCGTTTTCTTCCACTAGAGCAGTCTCTTCAGTCGAATTCCCAATCTTTCCTGTCATCGAGGAGAAATATTTTCTTTCTTCTTCAATATTCATGCTGACTTCCTCCTCTCTTACGTCTACACCTTCTCCTTCTTGTCCAACCTATTGGGGACTTCTTTCTCTTTGTGCTTCTCTCTCACTTAATATTTGACTGGCAATTCATTCCTGTCTTCTCATCTTCTGCAACTCTTCCATCTATCTTTCCTCTACTTCTCCTGGTCTAACTTCTTTCTCCACCTTATCAAACTGTCTTGTTTCTTTCTTAATCTTGGCATGCCACCACTTCTCAACTATGGCGGCTCTTTTTAAGGAACTCTCATCTCTTGAGTCCATTTGTTTTTGTGTCCCCCCCCCCTCATTTTTCAAACAACCCTTCCCATCTATAAGGCCATGAATCTACCCCATCCTCTCCCTACCCCAAGCGAGGGTGTTTATGCTTCCATATCAGTCGGGGACATAGTCAACATCCCCTCTTCCATCAAGAAAACTTTAATCCACGGGGGGATTTCTATCAACAATCTTCCCCTTGTGTCTTTCTTGAAATTTTCCTCTGCTCACGAAAATGATTGGTGGTTCTCAGCTGCAAAATCAATAATGTATCCTTCTAGTGTGGTATTGACCCAGAAATCAATCGCTCGTGTGACTGGACAATCCAACCAATGAAGTGTTGCAATATTTTTTGTGTCCCAAGTATAGGTCCTCTTGTCTCATTCTTAAAACTCTGGAGCTTCTTGGAGCCTATTTATCCAATGGAAAATTTCTTCCAGGAAATTAACCCAGAATATATCGTACTGGTTAAAGACTGCCTCACATGTATCTTCCACATATTTTCCCCTCATCTCCACTTCTTTCCATATGAAGGTGTCATATTTTATTTCCCACCATTGGTCAATATTATATTTGTGAATCCATTGAAGCATCCATCCTACAGGTTCCCTTTCAATGCAGGCCCCGACAACGAAACCATTTTTTTGGTTCAAGTTTGATCAGACCAAGGTCCTTCTTAGGTTACCAACAAAAGGTACATAGTATCCTAGATCACTGTCATTTTAATATCCCCCGAAGAGAATAATTATCACTTGAATCACTCTTGAGACAAATGGATATGGAAGGGCAATGACAATACTTAGGAGGATTCACAAAACCTTCAAGATTCATCCTGATCTTGCGCATGACATCTAACTACCAAATAGATTTGAACTCATATGCACAAGAACTAAACCTAATTATGTTTCATAAAATCATTCAAACACAGAGACATCACATAGAACTCATGAGCCATAAAGAAGTATTGCAATGCATCAGTATGATGCAAAAAGACACAACAGATTTTGAAATTTTGGATCCTTTTTCATAGTATCTCAAGATCTTTCTTCATTTAGAAAATCAAAGATACAGAGTAGTTGTTTGTTATAGACTCTTGGCTCTGGACTCATGCAATAGAGATCTAACTCCCAAAAAGGTGTACATATTACATTACAGACTCAAAACTTGGACCTCTCAGCTGCATACAATAACTATGATTAGAACCATACATTTGCGATATCAATTAACCAAATAAAATAAAAAACAACCAACCCTACTTAACCCAACTGAAAACAACCTTTTACAATCATATTCAACCCATTATATAATCTAGGTTGCGTCTTTTGTCTTGCCTTTCATGCTTTCTTGTTCTGCTGCAACTGCTTTTTCTTTGTTGGCCTTGCACTGTCCTTTTCACAATTGATTTATGTTGCTTCTCCTTGCTCTATTGTCCATATTCTTCTGAATCAAACTCGTTCTAGGAAAAAACTTTCAAAATTCCTCATCCAAAAATGAAGGGCCCAACAGCAGTGATATTTTCATATCTTCTGATGAACCTACAATAGTACCCTGTGTGCCCCAGTGTGGAGTGCAACTGCTTAGCACTCGTAGGTGGCGACATGTTCACAATAATCGCAACTTTGGTTGGGTCTACCAGTACTCCTTCTTGGCATACTATGTGGCCCAAAAAATTTCCATGTGGTACAGAAAAGATACACTTTCTAAGATTCAATGGTATATGCAATTCTCTGCATCTATCAAACATCAAATGTAACAATGCTACATGTTCCTTGAGAAGATTGTATATCATCCAATTATTCATATAAACTTGTGAATAAATTCTCTGAAAGATTATATTACAATCCTGGAGAAGATTGCAGGGGCATTATTTGAGCCAAATGACATCACATCATACGCAAAAGACCCCCATTATGTTATGAATGTGGGATTATTTTTGTCCTCTTCAACAATCCTTACTTGATGGTACCCTAAAAATCCATCTGTAAATGAGTATGATTCTTTCCCTACAACCTATTCTATCACCTCATCAATAAAAGGTGTTGGAAAAGGGTCATGCACACATGCAAAGTTAAGTCTTCTATAGTCTACACAAACCCTGATATCCTATGTTCCTTTCTTGCTTTGGATGACTATTGGGCTAACCCATTTTGCCTCTTCTACTACAAAAATAAGTCCAACTTCCAACATCTTGTCTATCTCCTTCTTAACCTTCTCTTTTACTCTAGGTTTAAGGAGGTATGCTCTATGCCTCATAGGATTTGATCTTGGTTTTAATTCAATTTTCATTTCTCCCATAACTTCTTTGATCCATTTTAACTCTAAAAAGGTCTTTGGGAACAAATCCTCATATTCCCGCAATAAAAGTTGTATTTCTTGACTAGTTTGCTCATCCCAGTAATCTCCCACCATATCTATCTTAGGTTTATTTGTGGTCCCTATATTGACTTTGCGCAACTTTAATGGGTGATTATAAGAACTATTAGTCTAACTGGGTATGATGTTTTGGATTTCTCTATTCCCTTCTGTCTCTTTGATGGCTAGGTTTCTCAATTCCTCTAAATTGACTAAGCTTTCTGAATCCCTCTTAATCTTATAGCATTGTATAGGTTTCTTGTCTAAGGTTAGGTGAAGGTTAGTATGAATATCTCAGCTGTGCTTTGCACATACCACTAGGTTTGATTTCTGATTACTATTGTCTGTAAAAATAAATTCTTTAATTCTTTGCAAGATTACTTCAAGCTCAGGGTACTTACTTGTAAAGAATAATTCCTTGCCAAAGTGATCTGCCAATTTTTTCCATTCGTTGGTTAGTCTTCTATTTTATTCATGTATGAACCAAGATTTCAGGATTGGATCAAGTGACCAGGGAAATACATGAACCCAGAAGTGAGAGGGTACTTCCGCAACTTTCCATTGTGTCATGCACTTTTCAATATGTTCTTTAGGATCAGATTCTCTATTGAAAAATTGTGTAACTTGGAAATCCTCCTTCATCTCTGATTCCAACTGCTCCGTATCCTAAAACCTATACTTGATATCTTTCTTCACATCATCCAAATTTCTGAGTAAGAATTTTTGATTGGCCCACCATCTGGTAGGGGTGTCCTAGTAGGCTAAATCTAGTACTGGTATCCTTTGACCCTCCACTACCTTTTATTCCATGCTAAGTAGAAAATTGGCAGGTCCTGATGTGCCATCATATACTAGGTGTTCTCCGACCCCGGTCCCAACCCATCTAGTTTCCCTGACAATTGTGCATATCCTTGCGAATATTTCATATGAGCCATGCTGCTAACTGTCAAATGCCAATTTTGAATCTTTTTCCACTGACTATATACTCCTCCAACTTACCGATCCATCAACAATAGGATTTATGTAATCTTCTCTTGTTCCTACTGTTATAGTGTACAATTGATCCAAGTCTTCTCACTCCATATTGTTGTTTGTTGGCTCTGTATATATAGGGCCTACATATGGATCCAAGGGTTGAACTACCTTGATTCCATCTTCCTCAAATGTCATGGTGTCATTCTTTAGGTAAATCACTACAGAGTTGTCGTAGGCCCAATCAATCCCAAAGAGTGCAGGGTAAGGGTCCTTATCCCCATGATCTCAATCACCTAAAAGTCAGCTATAGTCTTCACTCCCGCAACATCTATTTCCAAACTCTCCACTCTTCCTATTGGGAAAATACAATATTGGTTGGCCATTCTTAGCTGGATTGAGGAATATGTCAACTAGGGTTTTCATAAGGCTTCTCAAGTATTTTTAGGAAAAATGTTCACATCGAATCCTAGATCCAACATGACATGCTTAATCTCAAATTTGTCTACCTGAGATACTATTTTGAACTCTCTTCTAGTTTGTACTTTTCTTCTCTACACTCTATGAGTACTCTTCTCAGGAAGATTAGTCCTTATTCCTGATTTTGTGGGTTCTTCATTCCCTAAAACTAGTTATAGAGAATTGCACACCTTCTCTGTTAATTGGTCATTCCTGAGAATATCATAGAATAATTGAAACCAAAGGTTGACTACATTTTGAGGTTGATCAGGTTGTCTTGGTGTGACTACATGGTTTTTGGGTGCAGGGGGTGAAGCAGAGACATGTGCAATATTAGGGTAAACAATAGGCTATAGGTGTTTCTCTTTCATCTCATGGATAGGAATATTATGAAATACTTCTATGGAATTTTTGAAGAACAACTTTTGTTTTAGAGGGTCATACCTATATTCTTTAGGTGTTTCTTTTTATATCTGAGGTAGATTATTAGCATCAACTCCTATATTTTCTCCTCCTCAAGTGACGATATTGAGGTTGGGCAACTGTACTTCAATAACTCTATTGATTTATGAATTGATGAGGTTAGTTCCTCATTGATGTAACCAATATTCCCATTTTTCAATCAGTTCAGGCTAGTCTTTAGTTGCGAGCCCATTGGTTCTATAGTGAGAGCACCACAGCCACCTCAGATGAGGATAGTCTCTAGCAATATGGCCTTGCTAATCATAGTTGTAACATATGCTTGGCCTTCTTTCCTCATTTCTTCCTCCTCTGAAGTCTCCTCCGGTTCCACCTTCTCAACCTCTTCCGTGTCCCTGAGGGTTTCCATTCACCCTGAATGTTGTTCGGTCCAACCTGTCTGTAAGTGCATCCAGTGCTCTACATTGATTGGTAGTATGTGTGGTAGATGCGAAGAATTCATAGTGTATGGTATTTGGTACTGTCGAATATTTATGCATAATGGGGCACTGTCTTAGCCCATGCCCATGGATTTGACAAATATTGCAATACTCAACCACTGGTGCTTCTTGGCTCCTTGGAAAATCATGATATGGGGTGGGGTTGTGGAATGGTAAATTCGCAGATACTTGCGCAAATCCTCTCGTGGGTCCTGGTGGGGGTCCCATCGGATTCTGAGGAGGTCCCATTCCCCTAATTCATGGACATTCATTCACCATATGTCCTTCTATATAACATCCGGTACACTAGACCTGTGGTCATCCTGGTCTAGGTATCGTCAATTATTGAATCTTTTCTATCAGCGCTGATATTTTCCCTTGTAGTTGCGCCAAATTTACATCTGTTGGGGGTCTCTTCACTCTCATTCTCTAAGGATAACCCTCCATGGATTCAATATTCATTGATTGTTCCAAGGCGTCTCTCAAATTGGTTATCCCCTATTGCATTAGCGAAATCCGTGTCAGAGGTAGAAATCCTTAAATATACCATTCTCTTTGATGTTCCTCATGGATTGGATGTGCTAACCTCCCTATAACATATTTAAAATTCTAGTTGTATTCCCAGGTTGATTCACCTTCCCTTTGTTGAATCTTGTGCAACTCATACATATCTTAGTGTTCTGACTAAGGTAGCTTAAACTCCATTATGAACCTTGTACGTACTTTTCCAAGTGTGAATTCTTGACTTTGCATTCCTAGAGCTCTTGGCGCAATAATATTCATGTACCATTTGAGAACGTGACCTCTCAAGGTAGTCTAGAACTCAACCAACTTTATCACATACGAAGTCCCTATGGATCTATAGATTGCTTTGCACAAGAACCAGTGCTGCTCAACATCTTCATCTCCCTTACCCCATACTTTTGGGTATTGAGCAATCAAACCTCCTACGTGACCAACCATTGTTGATCTTGCTACTCCTATCAAAATGAAACCTAACGGTCCCTCTTGTGATCTATAAGGGGATCCCAATATCCTCCCTGTACTCGTACTTCCTAGTTGTCACTGACTAACTAATTGTACTGGAAAAAAATTATCATAAGAGGGTAGTATCAAACTTACCACTTGTATAGAATACACTTTGGGTATGGGTGTTACACGTCAAAATTGCTCACCTGGATAAGTGTCGCATTGTCCCTATCAGTCGTCGTAAGTGTCGCATCTTCCCTACAACTTTCGCAAGTGTCGCAAGTTGGTCACTAGTGTCGCAAAGGATGTTCAGACATACTTTCATGATAACGACACTAAGGAGGCACTTATGACATCTTAAATGACTGATTTGAAGGAGGAGAACTGGTTTACTGAAGTCAAATAACTTTTGCCACCTGAAAGCACCTCAAAAACTGAGTTTTGGAGAGGAGCGCTCCCCCTTACACTATCTCGGAGCACCAGCGCTCCCCCATGCACTGCCAGGGAGCGTTATAACGCTCCCCTGCCCCTTTTAAGGGAGCGTTATAGATTTTGAGAGTGCTTGCGCCCCTCTGAATCCTACCAGGGAGTGCTACAATGCTCTGATGGCCCTTTTGAGGGAGCACTACCTATTCTGGGAAGTTGTTAAGCTGTTGAGATGAATGGGGGAAGCATCTTTTCATTCTTGGAAGCTAGTTGGATTCGAATCCCTAGTCCAACCATGATCTTAGGGAAGATCCTCATATGAAGGAGGAAAATCCTCACCTTCCCCAAAGATATCTCAAGATTGTTGAGCCTCTCCAAGGCTATATAAGCAAAGCTTTCTAATGGTGAAAGAGGATTGAAAATGCAGAATTACACCAAACTTATGATCTCATAAGTGGTGGGGAAGAATGAATATGTGAAACTTATGATCTTGGAGGAAACTTACAGTCAGCCAAAGGAGATTGATCAGTGAAGCTGCTGTTATCCAGGTTGTGGACCTTTCAGGCAAGGGTTAGACAAAGAGGACTTGACGAAGCTGTCGCATTCGCATCTACGATTGTAAGTATTGTTGTCGTTATTCTCATCAATATGACATGCTTGGCCTGTTCCTTTCTAGTTTGTGTCTGATGTTACATGAACTTATCATTTAGTGATAGATTTGTTTTCAAGATAATGTCAATAGAGTAGGAAGTGGTCGTATCTTGTTTTGTCCACATATTTCAGCAAGGAGCAAAAGATTGGACCGCAACTCGGAGCGTGCAGGGACAAACGTCGATAAAAAGGTACTTCTATCATCCTTTCTTCTCATGCATTAGTTTAGATAGATTTGAAAGGAAGTCAGTGTCCATGATAAGAATTTTTCTATCTAGGGTTAAGGTTAAGCCTTAGAGGTCGATATACTTGTCCGCAGGCAGATTTTCCTACAACAGTAACTGGCGACTCCACTCGGGAGATAGCCTCAATTCAAAATATCTTGTTTGGATTTTTTCTCCTCATTGACCTTGGTCTGTCCCTTGATTGTTTCAGACCTAGTTTACCCCTCTTTGATTAGTTTCATGAGCTGATTGGCTCCTTGTCCCATCATACTCAGCATCTGTGTCGAGTTAGAACTTCAATTTTTGAATTTTCTTGACATTTCTGGAACTTTTAGACCTTGGCGCCCCTGTCATAGTGTTATCAGAGCGCCAGTGCTTCTAGTAGCCCTACACAGAGCGCTATAATGCTCTTTTCCCTTGGCAAAAAAACACCAGCCTCCTTTGGCCTAGAAACCTTCCAAATTTGCTTTGTTTTTGGATTTTTGCCTCTGTGTTCTTCTGCTAAGTGACCTTGGGAGTCAACTTTTCTTCCTTTTGACCTCAATATCTGTCTCTTTGAAGGATAAAACACCTTGTTGATTGGATCTTGCAGCCTTCTTCACTATTTTTCATTAGGTTTTTCTGTTGAGTGAAATTTGAAACTTTTGCATTGTTCTCATCTCCTCATCAGTTGAGTAAAAAAACCTTGGTGAAGGTCATCAAAGGCCTATAGACATCTTCATCTTGCTTTGAGTCAAGGTCCTTATTCTTTAATTTTTGCTTTTTGGGTGTAAAATTTTTTGTTTTCTCTTTGATTGTTTCCTTTCTTTCGATTTTTCGTTTTGATTGTTACGAAGGGTGTATTGTTTGTGTCACTCTTGCTTATGCTAGTTTGGTTTTCATTCATGCCAAGAAGATAATTAGCGAAGATAAGCATTGTGATTATATTGATCACCATCCATATGCAAACAATGAAGATATCTATATGATTGATTGAGCATATTAGAAGGCATTTAAAAGTTTTGCATTACATCAGAATTTGATTGAGAAAATAATCGTTTGAGAGCATTCCGTAGTTGTGCTTGTTAGTGAAAAAACTCTCTCTCTCCCTTAGCTAGCTGTTCATCGAAAGTAAATGATTGCTTATTATGCTTGATGCACTCTTTGGGTCAGAGTCTTAATTCCATTGGTTTCACTTCCATGCACCCCTTTTGCGTAAAGAACAGCCACTAAAATCAACGTTAATTAAAATCATCTAGAACTTTTTCTTTGATAGAATCCTCCACCAACAGTAGAATAGGTGTAGTACTTTGGATTAGGACTGTGAGCATAACTCTCCAAAGTTTCTAAAACAAACATTAGCATGCTGAGTTAGGGAGAGTAAATCCAGTTATCGTATAAGTCTGCCTGGGATCCCCCTCTCACATAGGGGTTACACACGAGGTTGCATTCAGGTGAGCTACGGGGACTAACCCTCCATGGTTTAACTGTTTGTGGTGGTCTGATCGTATTATGGGGGTCACTTTGAGGTAAATCCCAAATTACTGTGTGGAAGCTTCTTAGTTGATTTCGATCTTGAAATGTGGTCCTCCACGTCATCAGCCTCTGTCGGTCATGTCAATGATACCTCGTCAACTAGTGATGTTCGGGTTGGTAAGAAGAAGAAAACTGTCAAGTTCCCTTGCATGTTATGTAAAGGTAATCATTACTCTCACCTTTTTCCTCGAATGGATGAGGCTTCTTCTCTTTTGGAAAAACTTCAACTTCCAAAAGGTTATAGTAAACTTTCCTCTGACTTATCATTGGTTGATGGACTGGTCAATCCGGTTCCATCCCCGGTCAGTCCAATTGATCAGGTGGTCAATCTAGTTTCCTCCTCGATTGAACCACAAACCCAAGTAGCTGATCCAGTTCCATCATTGATCAGCCCCACTCTTCATCAAAAGAGTGACACCAAAGTGGTCAACCCGTTTCCACCCGTTGACCCCATTCTTCCCTTAGAGAATGAAACTCAAGTGGTCGATCCAGTTTCTCTATCGGTCGATCCCACTCCTCCTTTGATGAGTGCCAAAGTGACTGATCCAGTCCCTTCCTCGGTCAATCCCACTCTTCCTCTAAAGAGTGTCGAAGTGGTCTATCCAAGTCCACCATTGGTCGATCCGACACAATCATCGGTCGATCCTACTCTCCTTCTAGAGAGTAATCCCGATACTGCCCATGTTTTTCTTGTTAATACAGACACTACCATGCCTAGGGGCATTCCTCCTCCTCCTATGGAACCCCCTCCAAGTAACGAAGCCATCCTTTTTGATTGGGGTGTGCTAACTAGACCTCGTCTTCCCTCCCATGTTCCTTTCTAGATTACAGTTCAGGTTTGTGGTCGAGATGTTCCTCAAACACTGATAGATGAAGGTGCGTCTATTAGTATTTTGTCTTCTATTTCTTGGTACACTTTGGGTTGTCCGCAGCTTGCACCGGTTACACATAATCTGTTAGCATTTAACAGAGGAACTAGTCAACCTTTAGGGATCCTTCCTCAGTTTCCTGTAACTTTGGGAGGGAAAATTGTCTTTATCGACGTCATGGTGGTCCGAGACCCCTTGGATTTCTCTTTACTCCTTGGGAGAGATTATGTCTATGCTATGAAAGCTATTGTATCCACCCTTTTCAGTGTGATATCTTTCCCTCACGATGGAATAATTGTGACTATTGATCAACTTTCATTCATCGGCTCTGACTGGGTTACCTCCCTAAGTGGTTCTTATATGACAGTATCACCCCCGCCACATGTCAATTATGTGGCATTGTCTCCAATGACCTCAACTTCTGATGATTTGGATCCGGTAGTTGACATGGTGATCTCTTCGGTAGGGTTATTGGAGCCTGATCTCCTTACCCCTGTCACGACCCTAGACATGTGTTCCTTCCTGAGTGATCGTCTTCCATCTGACGAAGATCTCTTGGAAGCCATGACCGAGTTTTATCCCTTGACATGGTATCCTTCCAGAGCGTTATCCTCTTGGAAGCCATGATCAAGAAGTAGGTCACGAGCATAGTTTCTTTTCTCTGTGGAAAGCTCGTTAAAAAATGAAACAGAGGTCACGAGCATAGTTTTCTTCCCTGTAGCAAGCTCGTTAAAAAATGAAACAGCAATCTGGGGATTGAACCCAGAACCTTGAGCATAGTTCTTTTCGTGTGTCAAGCTCGTTAAAAAATGAAACAATCACCTCTCCCTTCAAGTTGAGTCTTTCGCTAGATCTCGTAGATGTCGAGTCGAGTCTGTCGTTAGGACTCGTTTTTAACCTTCATTTCATCCACCTGTATCCTTTTTCTCCATATAGCACAGAAATTGGTGACAACCTCAAAGTCGGTGAATGAATTGAAGCTTGGGGGGTATGTCTCCAGCCTTTAATGATCATTCTGGAGTCAAGCCACTAGCTTTCAAGCTGGGGGCATACCGAGCTTAGTCTTTGTTCTTTCTCGTGCTCGTAAATACATCAGAATGTAACCGGGTAAACTTTTATCACTTTTTTGGACCCGTACGGATACGATCACACGAAAAAGGAACCCCCCTGGAGTCTACTTTAACCCCTTTTCAGACTCTCTAAATATGAAAAGATTGTCGAGTGATCTTGCTTTCTTTCACACTCGTTAAAAGGTCAGAAGGAGCGTCTTTCGAGCGATAGTTTAACCCTTTTTTGGTCTCGTTAGACTACTGTACGAAAAAGGAACTGAGAGAGTTCTCTTTTAAGTGTTTTTCCAAACTCTATAATCCCGAAAAACCTTCAAGTTTTCTGTCTTTGGACTCGTTAAAGCACACATCGACAGACCCATATGGGAGTGAACCCTTACTTCTTCTGGTTTGTTAAACAAAGGAAGAGGAACTTACCAAAGGTGAGTTATATTGAGCATGTGTTATCCTCCTCGAGCTCGTTAAATAAAAAAGAGGTACTCATCTGACTAGATGGGGGAAAAATTGAAAGGAGCAAGCCAAGCATTCTCTTGAGAACATCATCTAGCACTTCTTAGAGTCGCCCTTGAACAAGGCACGTTGTTATCTGCTCATATCATAATCCGCTGAACCTCTGCACTGAGCCAATCCTTGAGTTTCCTTTCACTCCTTTGAGTCACCCAACGCAAGTCATGGTACCCACTGCATAGCTTTGGTCCATGTCATGTTCACTGCCGTGCCTCAGTGTTCAAGGGAAGTATCCGCCTCAAGAGTCAACCATCCCAAATATCTTTCCTTAAAACCTGTGTCAGTCCATGTCCATTTGATCTACCATTTAATCTCCATGTTCGTTTCGTTTCGTTGATGGGGGATACATCAAGGCCCTCCCTCGACGAGTCTATTCCTGTCAACTTCAACACATTATCTGGAAATTAGACTTAGAAACCACATCGTACTTTGGGACCTGCATGCCTCAATGGCAGGCCTCCTCACATCCGACAGTGGGTTTACATCATTGACCCCTGATTGAATGATTCCACGGATGTTTGACATCAGCTCATATATTCACATTCGATGGAATGTACTTGGGTACCTTGGTAATCATTGACATTAATGGTGATCTCCCTCGCACTTGTTAACGGTTTACCTCATTGACCAGTAATCAAGTGGTTTCTGCCATGTTCGACGCCAAAACATCTATTCGCATGGTTAGAATCGTACCGCATTGGGATTGGTATGAAGACCCTGGGTTGAGCCATCACTTTGATACGTGCTTTGCCCAGGCTGTGAAGGAATTTTCTATCAGACAAGAACACATATACTGTCACATAGATCCACCTTGTATTGGTCGTGGCTATGTCTTGTCATCTCGTAGATCCACTGTGTATTCTTCGTGGCTACGATCGATCTGAGTCATCAGAGTATAGAGCCACATTGTATCTTTGGTGGCTATACCTTTTTATCAATACAATTATGGATCCACAGTGTATTTTATGGCGGCCATATCTTGCAAGTCTTGATCACCCAAGCATAGGTATGCCTGCCTTAAAATACACTGTGGATCCATAATTGTATTGATAAAAAGGTATNAAACATTTCATGATATTTGTTGGATGTTTGTGTGCAGCTTTTGTCAGGTTCTCCAAGTCTATACCCTTGCTTGAGCATCTACAAAGCATTTCAGTTATCAGTTCCTATATTCTAACTTCATACTTTGGGGGGCATTCTGTTACACGTCAAAATTGCTCAGCTGGATAAGTGTCGCATTGTCCCTATCAGTCGTCGTAAGTGTCGCATCTTCCCTACAACTTTCGCAAGTGTCGCAAGTTGGTCACTAGTGTCACAAAGGATGTTCAGACATACTGTCATGATAATGACACTAAGGAGGCACTTATGACATCTTAAATGAATGATTTGAAGGAGGAGAACTAGTTTACTGAAGTCAAATAACTTTTTCCACCTGAAAGCACCTCAAAAACTAAGTTTTAGAGAGGAGCGCTCCCCCTTAAACTATCTTGGAGCGCTGGCGCTCCCCCATGCACTGCCAGGGAGCGTTATAGATTTTGAGAGCGCTGGCGCCCCCCTGAAGCCTACCAGAGAGCACTACAACGCTCTGATGGCCCTTTTGAGAGAGCGCTACCTATTCTGGGCAGTTGTTAAGCTGTTGAGATGAATGGGGGAAGCATCTTTTCATTCTTGGAAGGTAGTTGGATTCGAATCCCTAGTCCAACCATGATCTTAGGGAAGATCCTCAACTGAAGGACGAAAATCCTCACCTTCCCCAAAGATATCTCAAGATTTTTGAGCCTCTCTAAGGCTATATAAGCAAAGCTTTCTAATGGTGAAAGAGGACTGCAAATGGAGAATGATACCAAACCTATGATCTCATAGGTGAGGACAGAAAGAGATAATCATACCAAACTTATGATCTCATGAGTGGTATAGGTAAAGAATGAATATGTGAAACTTATGATCTTGGAGGAGACTTACAGTCAGCCAAAGGAGATTGATCAGTGAAGCTGCTGTTATCCAGGTTGTGGACCTTTCAGGCAAGGGTTAGACGAAGAGGACTTGACGAAGCTGTCGCATTCGCATCTACGATTGTAAGTACTGCTATCGTGATTCTCATCAATATGACACGCTTGGCCTATTTATTTCTAGTTTGTGTCTGATGTTACATGAACTTATCATTTAGTGATAGATCTGTTTTCAAGCTAATGTCAATAGAGTATGAAGTGGTCATATCTTGTTTTGTCCACAGCTTTCAGCGAGGAGCAAAAGATTGGAGCGCAACTCGGAGCGTGCAGGGACAAACGTCAATAAAAAGGTACTTCTATCATCCTTTCTTCTCATGCATTAGTTTAGATAGATTTGAAAGGAAGTCAATGTCCATGATAAGCATTTTTCTGTCTAGGGTTAAGGTCAAGCCTTAGAGGTCGATCTACTTGTCCGCAGGCAGATTTTCCTACAACAGAAATTGGTGACTCCACTAGTGTCTCCAGCCTTTGATGATCATTCTGGAGTCAAGCCACCAGCTTTCAAGATGGGGGCATACCGAGCTTAGTCTTTGTTCTTTCTCGTGCTCATAAATACATGAGAATGTAACCGGGTAAACTTTTATCACTTTTTCAGACCCGTACGGATACGATCACATGAAAAAGGAACCCCCCTGGAGTCTACTTTAAACCCTTTTCAGACTCTCTAAATATGAAAAGATTTTCAAGTGATCTTGCTTTCTTTCACACTCGTTAAAAGGTCCGAAGGAGCGTCTTTCGAGCGATAGTTCAACCCTTTTTCGGTCTCGTTAGACTACTGTACGAAAAAGGAACTGAGAGAGTTCTCTTTTAAGTGTTTTTCCAAACACTATAATCCCGAAAAACCTTTGAGTTTTCTGTCTTTGGACTCGTTAAAGCACACATCAACAGACCCATATGGGACCGAACCCTTACTTCTTATGGTTCGTTAAACAAAGGAAGAGGAACTTACCGAAGGTGAGTTATATTGAGCATGTGTTATCCTCCTCGAGCTCGTTAAATCAAAAAGAGGTACTCATCTATCTGGATGGGGGAAAAATTGAAAGGAGCAAGCCAAGCAGTCTCTTGAGAACATCATCTAACACTTCTTAGAGTCGCCCTTGAACACGGCACATTGTTATCTGCTCATATCATAATCCGTTGAACCTCTGCACTGAGCCAATCCTTGAGTTTCCTTTCACTCCTTTCAGTCACCCGACGCAAGTCACAGTACCCACTGCATAGCTTTGTTCCATGTCATGTTCGCTATTGTGCCTCAGTTTTCAAGGGAAGTATCTGCCTCGAGAGTCAACCACCCCAAATATTTTGTCTCAGAACCCATGTCAGTCTATTTCCATTTGATCTACCAATTACATCTCCATGTTCGTTTCATGTCATTGATGGGGGATACATCAAGGCCCTCCCTCGACGAGTCTATTACTGTCGACTTCAACACATTATCTGGGAATTAGACTTAGAAACCACTTAGTACTTTGGGACCTGCATGCCTCAATGGCAGGCCTCCTCACATCTGACAGTGGGTTTACATCATTGACTCCTGATCGAATGATTCCACGGATGTTCGACCTCAGCTCATCTATTCACATTCGATGGAATGTACTTGGGTACCTTGGGAATCATTGACATT
>JASDQU010947930.1:0-12676 GCA_032191745.1 Picea mariana
AATTAATAGAAGAAATCTTTGATTCAAATTCATGGTTGTGTTTGTTTCTCTGTGTATTGTTGATATGCTCATGAGTGTTTGCTTCCAGTCATGCATTTGCTTTATATGCTGTGTATGTGATTTCATGTGTGAATTGAAGTCCAGAGGAAACAGGGAGTTAGTTTCAATTGTTTTTCTATATTGAACCAGAGAATTCCTGCAAGGAGTGCAGTTGAATCGTCCGCAAGGAGTGCATTGACAGAAGGGTTCAATTAGAGATAACTTTTGTTCTAAGTTCCTAGAAGTGCAGATTTGGCACCGGAGCCGTGCAAGGCGTGCGCAGGCTAGACGAAGTCTCAGAGTTGTTATTTTGAGCAAAGGGAATTAAGACTGTTGCTGCAGGAGTGCGCAGAGTCGAGACTTCAACACTTCGACGTTGTTGAAGACTTGCCACAAGGAGTGCGAGCAAGGGAGTTTCTCGTTGAGGACTTATAGTCATATCAAAGATCAGGAGGGATAGGCCTTCAAAGTTGTTGAAGGACAGTGGATAGGAGTTGTGCGTGAGTAGGTTGAAAGGAAGCATCGTAGGTTTGTGTGCAAAGTGACGGGTTCTGTGGAAGAACGACTTGTCATTTCATGGATTGGATAAGGAAGAAACGGACGGACGAAATTCTCCAAGGAGATTGTGAAAAGTTTCGTGGGTCGTTGGATCTTGCGAGGTGCAAGGAGGTTACAGTGCAGGTGTAGAAAAGGTGTGAAGCTCAAGAGGGCAGGAGTCGTCGATCGGGATCACGAGGAGTGTTGGTTCTACTCGTGGATCGGCATATCAGGATTTCGTGAGGCGAGACTCCAAATCTATGCAACGGAAGTCGTGATATAGCGAGATGCAATATTCCGACAGCTACATAAGTAGTGTGGGCCACAGGAGATAGTGGAGGACAGGTGGCATAAACCATCGGATTTTCGACGTCTCGGGCATTGGGAGTCGACGGGGAAATTATTTGACCTCACGAGAAGCAAAGTCACGAGGTAGCGATATTTCGAGTATCGACATCTTGGGCCTCAGGAGTCGAGGTAGGATTCATTTGATCTCGTGCGTAGTGAAGTCGCGAGGGAGCGAGATCGTGAGTTTCGGCATTTTGGCATCTCGTGTATCGGGGTTTGGAAAATCGAGCACTTGGTGTCACAAGGGGCGAGATCGTGATAAGAACAGAAGTCCTGACAAGGTGGCGAAAGTCAGCGTTGACTGATGCATCGGGTCTCGGGGATTTGAGAGCCTAGAAATCGACAGTGAACTCGCGAAGCCACGAAGTTCTGATCCTCTGAGTGCAGGAAAGGAGTATTGAGTGAAGAGAATCTGTGGGTAAGGAAGATTCCTGATAAGGGATCAGAAGAACCATTGACATTCTTTGGGCCAAGAAGAAGAAGTTCCTGAGGAAGCGGACGTGCTCCGAGGAGTGCGCAAGCCATCAGATACTGAGTTCTTGGGTCATTTTTGGAGGACTTTGTGGAAGAAAATGGGGACTAAATTGCAGTTCAGTTATGCTTATCACCCCCAAACAAATGGGAAAATCGAGGTAGTAAATCGAAGTTGGAGAAACCTGTTACAAAACATTGTTGGAGAGAATCCCAAGCAGTAGGATTTGGCTTTACCTCAAAAAGAATTTTCCTAAAATAGTTTAGTGAATAGATCTACAAGTAAGTCTCCATTTCAGGTTGTTTATGATAGAAATCCTATGGATGTCCTAGATTTGGTGCAACTACCACTTGGGAATAGGATTAGGGATGATGGGGAAGCATTTGAAAAATACATTCAACATTTGCAACAACAGGTGAGACAAAAACTATAGGCTAGTAATAAACATAACAAAATTATAAAATATCCTCACCAAAGATACCATGTATTCATTGAAGGTGATTTGGTGATGGTTTATTTACAAAAAGAACAGTTTTGTAGAGGAACCTACCACAAATTGAAGTATAAGAAAATTGGTCCTTGTAAGATTCTCAAGAAAATTAACAGCAATGGTTATAAGGTCAATTTACCAGTTGATCTCGATATTTCCCCCATGTTTAATGTTTTTGATTTTCATATATTACATGGAGACAATCTGAGTGATAGATCATCATTTCGACATTTTTCCGGGGCCAAATTCCTTCATATAAGGCCTCAAATTGGGGTTTTATAATTTTTACCGAAATTTTAAAATTTTTAGTTATCATTTATCTCTCAGTTTATGAACCTAATCATAAAATCTATTTGACAAATAGTGTCACTCCAGTTAGCTCTTATTTATTGGTTATTTTTAGAGTCATGTAAGAATTTCCTAAAATTAGTTGTTTTTCTAAATCAATGGTTTTCAAAAATCTTAGATAGTAGTTGTAAGGGGTTGAACATCCATTGTAATAGTTAGGATGGAGAAGGAATAAAGGAGATTTATTTTCTATTCTCGTGTGTTTTCATGGTTTTTAGATCTTGTGAATGAATCTAAGTTTATTGGTTACATCACTAAGTAATCTATAGAAAAAAATGAATCTAGGAGTTTAATGAAAGTAAGAACAATACAATTAAATCTATCCTAGCATCATATAATGACAAAAATGATTTTTTTTATGCTATAGAAATTAAGAAGATCAAATACTTCAATATGAACAATAACAACTTATAATGTGAAATTCAAGGCACTTGAAAGTAAAAGTTGATAAGCAAAATGGAAATATAGACTAGTGCCAATAATGTAAAGGTTGTTGTAAGATGTATGTATTGTGAATTCTCTTGAAAAATTTTATAATTAATTTTTTTTTCTTAAATTAGAGGGTTTATTTGCGCAAACATGGGTGCATGTAGTTGCAAAATGGAAATATAATCTAAATATTTGTCGCTTTAGAGATTATCCCTCAATTGGGTACAAAGAACATGTCGAAGGTCCAATGAGGAGAGAACAAATCTCATTAGAGAGTATCCCCTTGACTTCACACACAAATATCATTAGAGAAAAAATCTCATTTTTTTATGGACACCTCTGTTGGTTCTAAAGCCTGATTATCTTCTTGTTTCATAGGTCTTTGTTTTCATCCATGTTTACACCCCATGAAGACTATACACCCAGAAATATTGTACACCCCTCTACATTGGGGAGGGGGGGGGGAGGGTTGTAGGGGGTCTTTCCCCCCCTTTGGGGTCTGGGGGGCTCATCCCCCGTATTGGGGGGGTCTAGGGGAAAGTGCCCCCCACCCCCCCACCCAAAGGAAAAATTTCCTTGTAAATATATATTGTAATTTCATAGTAAATCTGGATCATTCATTATAAGGTCGCAAATATGATGGTAGAAGTTATGTTATGGTTTTTTTCCCTAGAAGGCAACCCTCATTTATGATGGAATTGTATTGTGGGTGTGTATCATTGCAAATATTGTATTATGAGAAGAGGATACTATGAGAGAAAAAAGAGGAAGTTATAGAAAGTGTGTTGTAGGTTGTATCCCTTCATTTTGCTGGATAATAAAAAGGAAGGACCTAGCAATTTGTCTAGTGGACGTAGCATACACTGGGTGAACCATGTATATCTGTGTCTCTATTGTATTGTGTATCTTCTTTGTTTTATTTCTTCATTTGTTTTATTTTATTGCTCCACGATCCTATTTTTCTAACATCTATTATCAGAGCGAAAGGTAACTCGCAGAAAAAGAGGGTTCGTGGTTCGAGTGGGAGCAATGGTAGAAGATGGAAAGTTTAGGGTCGATAAATATAACGGTGAAAACTACTAGTTATGGAAGATTCATATGGAATATTATTTATATCATAAGGATCTATTCCTAT
Source organism: Picea mariana (assembly GCA_032191745.1). Taxonomy (NCBI): domain Eukaryota; kingdom Viridiplantae; phylum Streptophyta; class Pinopsida; order Pinales; family Pinaceae; genus Picea; species Picea mariana. The sequence goes on from JASDQU010947930.1 coordinate 3,799, forward strand.
AATTGGGTGGAATAGAAGATAAGTCGTCGACCATGAAGGATGAAGAATAGCAGGTTCTTGACATAAAGGCACTAGGAACGATATGACTAAGGTTGGAAGCATTGGTGGCTTTCAATATTTCAAAATAAAAGACAACAAAGGAGATGATGGATTCACTAGATAAACTGTATGAAAATACCTCGGCATCCAATAAGGTATTTCTAATGAAGTGATTATTTAATATGGAGATGTCAGAAGCTGGGTCTGTTGCAAATAATTTAAATGAATTTAATATGGTTACTAATCAGCTAAGTTATATAAAAGTGGACTTTGATGATGAGGCTAGGGATCTTCTAATCTTGTGCACATTTCCAGAAAGATGGAATGGATTGTTAATGGTTGTAAGTAACTTTGTTTCTAGTTCAAACACTCTAAAATTTGATGATGTTGTTGGTGTTATTCTTAGCGAGGAAATGTGACGAAAAATCACAGGTGAGATATCAGGTAATGTGTTGGTTGATGTGACCTTTTAACAAGGAAAATTACATCAATATTGTTAAATTCAAAAAGTGTAAATTTATCTACATTCTTCTTGGATTACAAGTTTGAATTACACATTTTAGTGAGTTTTTTTCTAATGAAAATAATATAAGTGAAAATATAAAACTTAGTTTATGTTTCAATGATATAAGATGGATGAGAATATATAAGATAATTTTGTGGAAGAATAATTCATTCATACTTATCTTAGAGTTCAATTATCAAAAAGTCCTATAAGGTAGTTAGAGGTTTGTCAACATAACTGAACAAACAACACCTTCAAATGGGTGAAAGGAGAAGTTTTGTTGTAGGTGGAAGGGCATGAAAGATTAATAGGTAGAAATTCTAGACTAGTTCTCAAAATCTTAGGTTTATATTATAGTGTAATTACTAATCATACTACTTTGATTTAGATTAACGTTTTTTACAATTTTAAAAATAATAATGCGATGCTTTTCTAAAAGAGTGTATTGACAATGAAACTTATATTAGAGGATGATTTACTTTATGATATGTCCTCTACTTGTGTTTTATGTTATTCTTGAAACTTTTAAAATGTATATAAATTGGTGTTGAGGCTCGACAAGTGCAACATATTTGGAAATTGTTTAATGAGGGGAGGTAAAAAATTAGAAAAAAAAAATCTTCTTGGTTGGAAATATGAAATCTTTTTTCTAACAAGTATAAGAACATATTCATACAAGAGCATACCAATTTTATTATGTATCATTCTTCTTATAGATTTGTTTTATACTTTCTTTGTTTGAATTCATTGTTAATATAATTTGTTTAAAAACTTGCGTTGTCAATGTTGTTTCTAACGTAATCGATAATATAAAAGTTAGATTATAAAATTACATCTTAAAACAATGACAAACAATTAATTAATGAAAATGAAATGATTACAATAGGGTTGGTCGATCCACCACCCCACTATCTTTGAATCTTGGTCGATTATCTGAATGACATGCATGCCAACTACTTGAACGACTAATGTAGAGATCAACTCGATTTCCCGTTAACTCACTATATTCAGATGTATGTCAGTCATTGGACCAACTAAATCTAGGATGTGTGTGATGAACCATCAATGCATGATGTTCCAACAACCCCCATCAACACACACCTATGGATATTCAGGAGGTGAAATTATGTCATCATGAAACCCCCCACAATTGCATCTTCATGAATCACAAGCATCATATGGAGATTAATAAATATAGCTTCAAATATAGGTTTGGTGAATAGAGAAACAACATGATCATGTATTCTACAATAATCAAGAGAGACAACGCTCTCATGAACCAATTGTCTCAAACAATGAGAATGGAGCTCGACATTCTTCGTATTATTATGGGAAACGTGATAGTCACCAACTTGTATGGAACTTTGGTTATCAGAGTAGATTTTAGGGGAAAAGGTTTTAGTGTAGTTCATGCCTTCTAGTTGAGAAAATCCCTTCACAACTAGGCGTTCTTTATGTCACTCAACACTACATTGAAAGGTAGATTTGGTCCTATAAATACATCGAGACTTCCCAATGTTCTTTCCTTGTGGTCGAGGAATTAAGTCCAAACCGTGATTCCTCAATAAATAATCAATTTATGTCTTCATGGCCTATTCCCATTCCTTCAACATATGAGTAGGCAATAGGATCAGAATTTTCAATTACATGATTTATCAAGCCAACACTGACATCTTGCTTTTGACTTTGAGTTTGTCATCTAGAGGAGACACCATCGACATCAACGCCAACAACTTCAATTGTCTTTGCAACCCATTTGGTTAGAAAATAAATAGGTGAAATAGGGTTCATTGTAGTAGGTCGACCAAAATTTGAAGAGATTTCATTTAAATTTAATAATTTATGCTAATTATGTGTGGAAAACACATTACACTTTAATGATTTATGCTAATTAAATTATTCTAGCTTACCAACTACAAATCACACAAATATTTAATTGTTTGACTGATACCATATTCTAAATGTATCTAGAAACATAAATAAAACCATGAATGAAAATATTCAAGCAATAGAAAAATAACCAACATTCATCTAAACCATTTACACACCGGAATAACATAAGAATAAAATATAAAAAATTGTCTTTCCATAATTAACCAACTAGTCATGTAGAAAGGATGAAACTAGGCTCTACTCCCACATTAGTTCCAATCTACTGACTCTCTCTTCCCTACAACATGAAATACCCAATAAATGTACCCCCTTCACTTCTCGCAATCCCATAGGATGTACCATTCATTTATTAGGTCCCCTAGTGCACTCTGATGGTTAGGAATATTAGAGATGGGTCTCTAGGAACTTTCAGTTGTTTCAAGAGTCCTCACAATAGCCTTCACTAGGCTCTTGTGTCTTTTTTCTCAATAGGAAAATGCACTACATGGTTACAACACATTTTCTAGGCACACAAGCCCCTCTTCCAGCATAAACACAACCTAATAATCATTTCCTTCGAGAGAAACATGGTTGATCCTCTTCCTAACACTCAAATCCTCTCTTACTATCAAAAATCTGTAAGTAAAAACTATTCTCCATCTAAAATCCTGTCTGTCAAAAGTTGCCCCTTTGTCAATATGAATTTCTTCCCTTTGTTTTCTTGCTTGGCTTGGCTTACATGGTTCCCCAAGTTTATTGTAATCAATCTCATTCTCTCAATAAATATAGGATATGAGTCCTCACATCCACCCTCTTACATTAGTTAAATGATTGTCTTTTGAAACAATCAACAACAAATAGAAGGTTATACACAATGATAATAATAATTCAGGAATGTGGGTTGGATTAATACCCATGTGATGCAACACCCCTACCTCAGAAGGTTCTGCATGACCTCCCAGTCTAAGGATCGTTACTAATCTCCCCTTTGAGTCTAATTGAATCTTTGATTTCCCAAAGGAATCCTCAACACACAAGTGTCTATTCAGAGGTTCTTCTTAGAAGTTACACCTGTGCCAACAAGCACTAAGCACCAACTCACATCCATGTGACCAACTGATGTGACCACACACTCCACCAAAAAGGTATGTTGGGTTTCATGACTTCACAACCTATAGTATGAGTCCCATGAATTTTTCAATCTCTGAAACCCCAAAAAGATAATGGGTCCTTGGATTCCTCCCTTGACTTTCTTGACGTGACCCTCGACTAAGACCTGGGGCCAAATCTTTCAGAAATTCAGGATTTCACGTATCGACGATTCATAATGCAACAACACCTTTCACCGATAGTTGAAATCATGATGATTCCTCACCATGATCGACGGCTCTAAGTTTCCCGTGATCTAACGGTCTTGAGTCTATCAGGACTTCACGAATCGGGAGTTTGCAAATCTCAACTCTGAGTCACAACGTCCTCCATGCCCTGACTTCCAAAATGGAGAATTCAAGTGCCAGATCAATGACTCTTGTTGATTTGGATCCAATGACCACTATCCCTCCCGAGCTTATGAGTGTTTAAAGACACTCAACCTTAATCTCCTCGCTGGTCTGCAAGATCCAACGACCCACGAAAATTCACGATTATCCCTCTAAGAATTTTGACCATTCATTCAGACTTCTCAAGGACTCTTACTCTAATACCTTGGCATCTTTTCTCTTCTGACCTTGGCTTCCTTGAGGCGACTTCATACCTCTCCCTTTTCTTAACTTCTCTCAATTCTCTATCCTTTCTAAGCTTGACCTTTGTTATGGATTTAAGACGTCTAAAGAATTCTTGCGCACACTCCTTGCGGCAATTTCAATAACCTCTGGTTATTTTAAACCTTCAACTATGTGCACTCCCTTGCAACAATAGTTCTTCAACCCTTCTCTTTGGTTGGTAAAGTCTAAGACTCTCTCGCTCTCTCTGGCCTGCACACACCTTAAACGAATCTTGTGCTTCACCCGCACTTCTGCTGGTATGAGAACAACAGTATCCTTCCTGAGATTTTCTGAGATAAGAATCAGAACCTCATCAACGAACTCCTTGTGGACCGTCACTGCACTCCTTGTAGCATTCTCAGAAAGAGAAACAATTGAAACCCATACTTCTCCTCTCATAGACTTCATACATTCAACATGAAATCAATAGCATATACACACATAGCATTGGAAACACATGCATAACAGAGAATACAAACAGATTGTAAACATACCATTCGAAGATATAAACAAAATGCATAAAAACACCATGAAATTGGATCAAAGATTCTTTATATTAATCCAAGTGCATATGTACATGGGTTAAATAACAAAAACTATCTACTTATAGGATTCCTAGAGTTTCTGTTCTTCTGCTCTCCTATTCTCTTGCTCTACATCTTCCATTGAGAATAACTGAATACAATACAATACCTACGAGGGAGCTTTCTAGAGTTTTCCCTCTTACAACTCTAGCTATCTAATCTGAATTAAAAGCTACAACTAGTTTACATTTAATACAATAAATGCCTTCATATCTGAAAGATGAGAGAAATGCTCAAGATCAGTTTACAATCATAAAACATAAATGCAAATACATCCCCCTATCTATTACATTAATGTTCCTTTATTTGAATTCAAAATTTCTTCAAAATACGTGTTGGTGCAATTCCAACTGTCCCTTGCTTCTACGCTTTATTTGTTGTCTTGCTTACGATGCTCTTGCATCACCATGAAAAATAACCCCCCTTGTAACTATCTATGTTGTGGAATCATAGCCCCCCATCATTTTGATCTCTCTCATCTCACAACCATCGATTTTTGTTTTCATTAATTATTTCAATGCACATAATATACAATTCGGCCCCCATCGATATTATATCAATACAGGCTCTTTTCCCCCAACACATAAGCTCACCAACCTAATTCACATATATACAATTACATCAAAATCTGTAGGGATTAAATCTGGCGATGTTACATTTCCCTCCCCCTTATTTTTTCACAGTCCTTAGTGCACAACACCATACTATGTACATACAGTTGGAATGCTGGGATCTTCAACATTTAATGAACATATAGGCTCTCTAGCCTAATATCACATAGGAATTCTAGGCTAAATCTAAATATCGAGGAAATCCTACCCAAAAAACCATAAATACATATGTGCTCCAGCCCAAAACATAGATGAATAGGCACCAGGGCCACAAAACATATACATAATCCACTGACATCCTCCTACAACTATCTCAATTTTCACCATCTCTCTTCCTCTTAAACTTCCCAACCTCAAGAATATAACCCCTTCCCTACTTTAAGTCCATATTTTTTCATCATTCGTTTTTCAAGGTCTCTCTAGAACAGGTAACTAGGAATCTCATTATTGGGATCTCAAGGGACTCACTATAAAGAAGAAATGCCAAGAAATGTAAATAACAAAAATATTGATGCTCCAATGCAACTCATAATAGAGTTCACTCTTCATGCCTAACAACCTAGTTCTTTGTTAGTGAAACTCACAATATAGTTAACTCTTTAAGCCTGAAAACCTGTTCCATCAATAGTGCAACTCCCACTAGAGTTCACTCTTCATGCCTGACAACCTATTTCTTTGTTATTAAAACTCACAGTAGATTTCACTCTTCAAACCTAACAAATTTGTTCTTCTTGATGTACTCACCCTCTAGGCTCGAACATCGCTTTCACGGTTACACATTTCCTCAGAGGATCCATCATTTTCCAAGGTGTTCTTGCATAGATGATGCCAAATTCCTCTTATAATTCCACTCGCAATATGTAACCTATGGAAATGATCCCATCTATATCATATGCATACCATCAATATGAGACATCATCCTACAATTATCAATTAATAATTTCCTATTATGTTTTATACTAGAAAACATAATTTCTCAAGAATTATTTTTCTTCTCATTATGTTTGCTCTTGCAGATATAGATATTAATCTTCTTTATGGGATTGCATCCCTGCCATATCCAAGACCATTCTCCCTGCAATTTTCTCAATTTCCATGAAGCCAAAAAAATTGTTAGCATCTCATAACAATTTTCAATTATTAATTTCTCAAATATGTTTATACATGAAAATACAATTTTGCATGCATGAGACTTATTCTCATTATGTTCGGCTCTTACAGTTGTAAATATTAGTCTTCCTTATGGTTTTACATCATTTCCATATCCAAGACCAATATACCTGAAATTTCCTCAACTTTCTTGTAGCCAAACAAGTTGTTAGTATCTCATGTACAATCTGATTTCAATGCAACTTTTGCATTCAATCCACGAAGTAATCTCATAATTATATTATTCTTAAATTAAATCACTTCCACCTATTGTTAAGATTAAATGGAATGAAACCATCATTCATTTCACATGTATTATATAGCATACAAATATTTTCATGATGCAATCAAACTTTACCAATAAATAAAACTATTGTGCTAATGCCCATGACCACATATACACAATGCATTCTTGCATTGATTCCAGAATACCATATATCCATGTCATGTATTCCACCATGGTGGGTTGGAAGGTATGACCAACACCTAAAATCATCATCCAAATCTTCCCCAATCACCTTCCCAAACATTTGGTTACCTTCCTCTTCGACCCATACACATCACTAGGAATATAATTCCCTTAGTGCTCTCTCAAGTTGGCAAAGAGGTTATAGTTAAAACATTGGTTATATAGGGGGATACCCTGACACACTTGTATGGTATTATATCCCTTCCATTTCCAACCACATGATGGCCTCATATAATGCCTCTTCTATTTGAATTCACTGCAACAATAGGAATGATGTATCATGACTTGACTTGATTATGTTCTCATAATCAACATAACATAGTATACAATTAAATATTTCACAAATGCATTCAAGAATAAATAAAAAAATGTATACTCAAGGCCCTCTACCCTTACATGAATTATAAATATTTGGAATTTAGTTGAGGGAATTCTTATCTCAATTCCCTTTATAATTTCATGCAACATAAGCAACCAAATGCATACCTTCATGGTTGTTATTAAATTTATCGATACTACCTAATCATTTGATATTTTGTAGAATATTGTTATCCCCCTTCACCAATTATATTGGTATAAAATATTACCATCCTCATTTGTCTTTATATGGATTGATTTCATATGCAATAATAACATCAACATCATTCTCAACCATGCTATCAAATTTTTCTTGTATACACAATCCATCATTGGTCTTATTCAAATATCAAATAATTATTAATTCATGTTTATATATAAGCGTAATAATATTATTCTATACTCATTCCATATATGTTGAAATATTGGCCAATACTGAGAGGGGGGGGTGAATCAATATTACTTCTTCTTTTAAAATTTTAGTCAATTAATAAACTAATAAATCATGACAATTAATTAGCAAGAATGTATTGAATACAAAATTTTAAATACAACAATAAAATGTGCAAGTTACAATTGTGTGAGAGACACCAATCTCTCTTCTTATGAGAACCACCTCAAGGAGACATCAATCCTATGTTTTTAGAGAACCAACTCTAGGAAGCACCAACTCCCTTGTTTTTAGAGCACCAACTCCCTTGTTTTTAGAGAACCAATGATGCAGGAGCATCCACACCTCATCAAGCAATCCAGTGCGTGGAGAAAGACAGCTGGACAAGCCAACAAACTTCTTTTTGAATTTACCTTGATAGTGGTTGCACCAAACATTAATCTATTGATGTGATGAAGCGCACTTGTATTGTAATATGGATAGGAAGGCCTTTATCAGAGTTAATGTTGTTAGATAGGAATTTATTGTAGATTTGATAGTTGTAGAATTCGAGAGGAAAAACGGAATATAGGCACCCTCCTTTGTATTATTGTATGATTCAGAGCATTCAGCATTGAGAGAAGAAGAGCAGAGTAGAGAACTTGTGAAGAATCCCCATGTATAGATATTGAATTAATAGGAAAGCTTTGATTCAATTACATGGCTGTGATTATACTCTGTGTGTTGCTGATATTATGTTGTTGCATATTTGCTTCTTGTTATGATTTTGTTTTATATGCTATGTATATGATTTCATGGTAGGTTTGAAATCTGTGTGAGAGACGAGAATAAGTTTCAATTGTTTCTCTGATCGAGCCAGAAGATTCCTGCATAGAGTGCAGTTGAATTCCTCCGCATAGAGTGCGTTGAGGAGGCTCTACAGTTAAACTCTTGTTCTTCTCTGCCCAGAGTTGTGTTGGGTTATTCGAACCATGTAGGTAAGTGCAGGTCGGATTGAAGCCTCAGTAGCAAGTCTGAGAGGGGGAAGGCTGGGGTTGCCGTGACTGTGAGTGCATAGGACCTAGAAGACTTTAGCACTGTTGAGATTTGTTGAAGGTCGAGCATAGGGAGCGTGTTCGAGAAATCTTGGAGAAATCAG